>JAVKPL010012731.1:0-63418 GCA_032173675.1 Gastrolobium villosum
ATTTGAGTTTGTTCTTCCTTATTCCAAATTGTGGTTTCATCAATTTGGTATCAAAGCTTCAGATCCTTGGAGCATTATATGGTTCATACCAGAATGGAAGGGAGAGTTGAAGTGTTAGAACGAAGAGCGATGGTGGTGGAAGGAAGGATGGACGAGAGCTGACAGAATCCATGAGACAATTGAGAGATACGGTGCTGGCTTATATGGACCGTGTGGACCAACGTGACGGCAACTCAGCGAACAACAACGGGAACCAATATGGGGAGAATGAAAACAGAGGAAATCAAAATGAGGAAGACGAGATTAGAGGGGGAGGAAACGGAAGGTACATAAGGGAGGAAGACCGTATCCGACGTTTGGAGGTCCCTTATTTTGCTGGGGAAGACCCGTATGGGTGGATCTATCGAGCGGAGAGGTATTTCAGGATCAACCAGATACCACCGGAAGAACAAATTGAAGCAGCTTCGATTTGTATGGAGGGTAAGGCGTTGAACTGGTTTCAATGGTGGGAGGCTCGAAATCCGGGAATTAACTGGGGCCAATTTCGAGCGGCAATCCTTCAGAGGTTTCACACATCCTCTTCTGGAAATCCGTTCGAAGCATTAATGTGTCTCCGACAGACGAACACGGTGGCAGAATACCGCGAAAGCTTCGAGATGATGGCGGTGCCGTTGAGAGACGCGGATGAAGAGATAATGAGAGCAGCTTTTCTGAATGGGCTGAAAGAAGAAATACGAGCGGAGATTCGATTGCATCGGGTGGGAACGATGGAGGAGATGATGTCTCTTGCTCAGAAGGTGGAGGAAAAGGAGAACGTATTTGGGAAGAAGATGATGGGATGGGGTAGAAGGTGGTTTGGGAAATGGACCGGGTTACTATTCACGGCCCGCTCTCACAACACGGGTGAATAATGTGGCTAACGAAGTGTTTGGAGGAGCTAATGGGTCACGTAATGGGCCGAACCCAAAAGGGCCCAATAACAATAATAATTTCACACGAAACTCAACCCAAACCAATAACAACGCTCAGGAAGAGACATTAGGGCACACAAACAACAAAGGGGAGGGACAAGGTTCGACGGCTGGAACCCAAGCAGCGGTCGACGGCGCGGCTGACAGACGCGGGACGGCTTACCGTCGACTGTCGACGGAGGAGATAGCTGATTACCGGCGGCGGAAACTATGCTTCCGTTGCGATGGGCCATATTCCGCAGATCATATCTGTGGAAACCCACGTCTTAATGTCCTGTTGTTGGGGGTCGATGAAGAAGAAGAGCACGGGGAAGAGGAAACGAGAAACGGAATGAAGGAAGAGGAACAGCATATGCGACTGAGCGTGCATAGTATCGTTGGAGTCACTTCCAATCGATCGTTCAAAGTGTGGGGAGAACTCTTAGGGCGTCGAATCGTCGTGTTGGTGGACACGGGCGCTACCCACAACTTCTTCCATGAGCAGTTGGCCAAGGATCTGGGTGTTCCCATCGACACCAAGCAAAGCCATACCATCGAGGTGGGCGATGGACACTGTATACAAAGCGGTGGGGTATGTAAGCAACTCCGATTTACTTTCCCTGGTTTGATAGTCATACAGGATTTTTATTTGTTTCCTCTAACGGGAGTGGATGCTATCTTGGGATTTGAATGGTTGGAGGGATTGGGGGAGATAAGGGCAAACTTCCGTGAGCTGAGTTTAAAAGTACCCACTCATAAAGGGATGGCAGAGTTGAGAGGAGATCCGACGTTAACAAAGAGTATGATGTCTTATAAGAAGGTGGGAAAGAACTGGAGGAAAGGGGCAGAAATGTATTTGATCACACTGGGATTGTTGGAGGAAAAGAAGAAGGGAACAAAAGAGGTGAGTGGGAAACTGGGGAAATTAATTCATCAGTTTGATGATGTATTTCAAACACCTACTGGGCTTCCACCCCAACGAGAGTGTGACCACCGAATACCACTCAAAGAGGGGGCGGACATACCAAACATCAGACCATATAGGTACCCACACTATCAGAAGACAGAGATCGAGAAGTTTGTCAAGGATATGCTGCTATCAGGTATGATTCGTCCTAGTAATAGTCCATTCTCAAGCCCTCTGATTATGGTAAAAAAAAAGATGGGAGTTGGAGATTCTGTGTAGACTATAGAGCACTGAATCGGGGTACTATCACGGATAAGTTTCCGATGCCAATTATTGACGAGCTACTAGATGAGTTGGGAGGAGCAGTGATTTTTTCTAAACTTGATTTGAAGTCCGGATATAATCAGATCAGAATGTATGTGGGGGATATTGAGAAGACGGCGTTTCGAACACACGAGGGACATTACGAATACCTTGTGATGCCTTTCGGGTTAAAAAATGCTCCGTCAACATTTCAGTCACTAATGAACAGCATTTTTCGTTCTTTCTTACGAAAATTTGTGTTAGTATTCTTTGACGATATCCTGGTGTATAGCAAGGGGGAATCTGAACATATGGAGCATTTAACACAAGTGTTGGAGGTCCTTAGACAGAATTGTTTGCAAGCCAATTTTAAGAAATGCAGTTTTGGTCAAGAAGAGTTGGAATACCTTGGTCACATCATTAGCCAAGAGGGGGTGAAAACAGATCCTTGCAAAGTGGAAGCCATTAAGGAGTGGCCCAAGCCGGTCAATTTGAAGGGGCTCCGAGGATTTTTAGGCATTACCGGGTATTACAGACGTTTTGTCCGGAATTACGGGGTGATAGCAAAACCGTTGACCCAACTCTTGAAAAAAGATAATTTCAAATGGGATCAGCAGGCGGATGATGCTTTTGAGGAGTTGAAACGGGTAATGATGGGGCTGCCAGCACTATCTTTACCTGATTTTGATAAACAGTTTGTGGTGGAGACCGACGCTTCAGGTATTGGGATGGGTGCTGTGCTTATGCAAGACTCTTCACCAATTGCTTTTCTCAGTCAAGCTTTTTCTGAGGCTGGCCGCAAATTATCTGTTTATGAAAGGGAGCTCAAGGCAATAGTGGTGGCAGTGCATAAATGGCGTCATTATCTCATGGGAAATAAATTTATTATCCGCACGGATCAAAAGAGCCTCAAATTTCTTACTGAGCAACGGTTGATGGCAGAGGGTCAACAGAAGTTGGCAGCTAAATTGTTAGGCTTTGACTTTGAGATCCAATATAAACCGGGTGTGGAAAATAGAGCAGCTGACTCCCTCTCACGTGTAATGGAATTTAAAGGGATCACCTTATTATCCAGCCCAGACTTGCGGTTGTTAGCTGATGAGTGTTCGAATGATACCACAATTCACAACATTATGATGGATGTTGTACAGAATTCCGAGTCTCATCCGGGTTATACGGTCAGTAGAGGGTGCCTATGGTTCAAGGGAAGGCTGGTCATTCCCAAAGACTCACCCCGCAAACAGATCCTGCTCCAGGAATTCCATGCATCACCATGGGGTGGACATTCGGGTGAATTACGCACTTTTAAAAAAATTTCAGCTTTGTTTCATTGGAAGGGCATGAGGCAGGAAGTGGCAGCTTTCGTCCAGGCCTGTACCATTTGCCAACAACAAAAATATTGTCACCTGTCACCGGCGGGACTGTTGCAACCACTTGGAGTTCCTAATCAGGTATGGGAGGAAATATCTATGGATTTTATTGGTGGCTTGCCAAAATCTCAAGGGAAGGATACTATCTATGTGGTGGTCGACCGTCTCAGTAAGTATGCCCATTTTATTTGTTTATCACATCCTTTTACTGCTCAACATGTCGCTGCTGTGTTCATCAATGAAATAGTGCGCTTACATGGTTTTCCCACGGCTATCGTATCGGACCGAGACCGTGTCTTCCTCAGTAATTTTTGGAGGGAGCTTTTTCGTTTAACCGGTACTAAATTGCGGTTCAGTTCCGCATATCACCCTCAAACGGATGGCCAAACGGAGGTGGTCAATCGCACGGTGGAAACCTATCTTCGCTGTTTTATTGGACAGCATCCTAAAGGTTGGGTTAAATGGATTCCGTGGGCGGAGTTTTGGTTCAACACCTCATATAATCGATCTATCCAAATGACACCGTTTCGGGCTCTATATGGGAGGGATCCTCCCATGCTTATTCAGTTGGGGGCGGCCCATACCAAACTGGATGCCGTGGACCAGCTGCTCCGAACCAGAGATGATATATTGGAGGCACTCAAACACAACCTACACCAAGCTCAAGCTCAGATGAAGTTGTTAGCGGACAAAAAACGCAGGGATGTGGTGTATAATATAGGTGATCACGTGTATCTCAAGATTCAGCCTTATAAGCTGAAATCTTTAGCTAGGCGTGTCAATCAGAAATTGAGTCCAAGAACGGACCTTTTGAGATTGTTAAACGGGTCGGTCCAGTGGCTTATGAGTTATCTCTTCCTACGTATGCAAAAATCCATCCGGTCTTCCATATTTCCCAACTGAAGAGGGCTGTTCATCCAGGGGTCCAGGTTATGCCTTTTCCTTCTTGTTTGTCCGAATCCTTGGAGATGCAGGTTCAGCCAGCAGATGTGCTTGACAGCCGCAGACTGGTGGGGGGACAGCTGGAAGTTCTGGTGCAATGGGAGGGGCTGCCCGAGTGTGAACGTTCTTGGGAAGATTTAAAAGCTTTCCAAACTCTATTTCCACATTTTCACCTTGCGGGCAAGGTGAATGTTAAGGAAGGGGGTATTGATGAGAAGCTGAAATATGTATATAGAAGAAGAGAGAAGAAGAATCAACATAAGCCAATTGATGTGGGCAAGGCACAAACAGCAGATGGGCCAATGAAGATGAGCCCAAAGGGGACCAGCCCAAACAGCCCAAAAGAAATGGAGCCAAGGGTAACAGATTCTGAAGAGCAGGAACAGGTGCAAGTGGTCAGCATGGGATGCATTGATAAGGAGGAGCACGTATCATAAGTTGGTTATAACCAATTGTGGGAAAGGGTGAGAAGTTTGTTAGAGGAGAGAGAGTAGGAGGGATGATATAAGCATGACAAGGTTAAGGGTAGAAGTAGGCAAAAATATAGTATACAATTCAGAGGTGAATTGTGGGGAAGGGTACTGTGGAGTCCCTTGGTGTCATTTACTTTCAGTATTTGTTGCATTTTCCTTCAAGGCTGTACCAGCCATTGTAATGCTTGCTGCACTGTGTCATTAAGGTGCCATTTTAATTGAATTTGAGTTTGTTCTTCCTTATTCCAAATTGTGGTTTCATCAGTGGCCAAGGGATACACTCAAATATTTGGTCTTGACTATGGAGATACTTTTTCTCCTATTGCCAAGATGGCATCTGTTCGCCTATTTATTGCACTTGCTGCCATTCATCAATGGCCTCTTCTACAGCTTGGATATCAAAAATGCATTCTTACATGGTGACTTGCAAGAGGAAGTATATATGGAGCAACCACCAGGTTTTGTTGCTCAGGGGAGAATTCTGGAATGATATGTTAGCTTTGTAAATCTTTATATGGCTTGAAGCAGTCCCCTCGGCCTTTGTTTAGTCGTTTTAGTTTTGCTGTTCAATCCTTTGGCTTAACCAGAAGTAAAGCCGATCATTCTGTCTTCTATAGGCATAGCTCTTCTGGCCAGTGCATCTATCTCCTGGTCTATGTTGGTGACATCATTATTACTGGCAGCGATCAAGTTGGGATTGGTCAGTTAAAGAAGTACTTATTCAATCAGTTTCAGACCAAAGATCTTGGCAGACTTCGATATTTCTTAGGGATCGAAGTGGCACAGTCTAGGCAGGGCATCTCCATTTCTCAGAGGAAGTATGCACTGGATATCCTAGATGAGACTGGTATGTTGGGATGTAAACCTATTGATACACCTATGGATACTAATGTTAAGCTGTTACCCGGACAGGGGGAGCCATTGACAGATCCTGGTCGTTATCGCCGATTAGTTGGAAAGTTGAATTATCTTACTATGACAAGATCAGACATCTCTTTTGCAGTTAGTGTGGCAAGTCAATGCCTTGACTCTACTTGTGACTCCCATTGGGATGCAGTTATCAGGATTCTTCGATATATCAAAAGAGCACCAGGAAACGTTTTATTATACACAAACAAAGGGAATGCAAAGGTATCTAGCTATTCAGATGCTGACTGGGCAGGTTCTCCTTCAGACAGACGATCCACCTCGGGGTATTGTGTTCTCCTTGGAGGAAACATGATCTCTTGGAAAAGTAAGAAGCAAACTATGGTCGCAAGGTCAAGTGCAGAGGGGAGAATATCGGGCAATGGGAAATGCAACATGTGAGCTCATCTGGCTAAAACAATTGCTTAAGGAACTACATCTCTGTGAACAACAGCCCATGAAGCTCATTTGTGACAATCAAGCAGCATTGCATATATCCTCTAACCCAGTCTTTCATGAGAGGACCAAACATATAGAAATTGACTGTCACTTTGTTGGAGAGATGATTCAATCAGGAGAGATAGGAAAAACATTTGTCAATTCCAGTGATCAACATGCAGATGTTTTCACCAAGGCTCTGAGAGGTCCCCGAATAGATCATATATGTAACAAGCTGGGACCTTATGATATATACGCACCAGCTTGAGGGGGAGTGTTAGAAATAATATAATATTAAATAGCATTGTATTATTTATTATTATGTTATTCTAGCATGTTATTTGGGCTTGGCCCATTAGGTCATTTAACCTCTTTAAATAGAGGTCTTTTGTACAGTTTTATACACAATTGAATACAATACATTCACACATTCTAATTGTTGCCACAAAGAAACATACAATAACCAGTGGTATATTGCTGATCAGTTACGATCCTACATAACCAGCATTGGTATAAATTTATAAAGAGAGATTGCCATTACGTTGCAATAACAGTCCTTTACCAGGAGTGACTTTAAGATGCTAAAGAATTCTCTCCACTGCCTGCATATGTTTTTCTTTTGGATTACGCAAGACCTGACTTCCAATACTGATAACATAAGCAAGATTTGGTCTAGTATGAGCCAAATATATCAGTCTCCCAACTAACCGCTGATATTGTCCTTTTTCAACTGGAGGACTCTCCTCTTCATAACCCATCTTGTGATTCGGCTCAGTAGGAGTACTAGAGGGTTTACACCCAAGTTTTTCCGCTTCTTTAAGAAGATCAAGGACATATTTCCTCTGGCTGATAAAAATTCCTTCCTTTGAATGAGCTACCTCAATCCCTAGGAAATATTTCAATCTCCTAAGATCTTTAATTTCAAACTCAGAGGCTAGCTGTGCTTGTAGAAAATGTTTCTATGCAATATCATCACCTGTTATAATAATATCATCAACATATACAAGGAACACAGTTAGCTTCCCATCTTGGGAGTGCTTGAAGAATAGTGTGTCATCTCTTTGACTCTGTTTATATCCTAAGGCCAGCATAACCTTAGTAAATCTCGCAAAGCAGGCACGAGGAGATTGTTTCAATCCATACAAGGCCTTTTTTAACTTGTAAATTTTATTTCCTCCATCCATAGAGCCAAAGCCAGGTGGGATTTCCATGTAGACTTCTTATTCTAACTCACCATCAAGGAAAACATTCTTCACATCAAATTGATTCATATCCCAGTTGTAATGGGCAGCAAGGGACAACAAAGCTCTCTCAGTATTCATCTTTGCAACTGGGGCAAAAGTTTCTTCATAATCAAAGCCATAAGTCTGAGTGTTTTGGCAACTAACTGAGTCTTATATCTCTCAAGAGTACCATCAGAATTATATTTCAAGGCATAAACCCATCTGCTCCCTACTGCTTTCTTTCCATTAGGTCTATCAACAACCTCCCATGTTTTATTTTTTCTCCAAGGCATTCATCTCATCCTGCATGGCTCGAGCCCAATTCTCATCTTTTAGTGCTTCATGTACTGATTTTGTGATTGAGATAGAATCTAGCGCTGAAATAAAGCTTTTGTGCCCCACAGAAAGGTTAGTAGAAGAGACAAAATGAGAGATAGGGTGTTGGTTACAAGATTTTTTCCCTTTTCTCAGGGCAATAGGTAAGTCATTAGAGGTATTGGGTAAGCTATCAGAAGCAACAAGCAAATCATTAGAGGCAACAATATTATGTTCCGAAACAGGAGAAATATTAGGATTAGAAACAAGAGATTCAGGACTTACCAGTGGTTCAGACTATTGAGGTTGCTGGTGAAGCAACGTGGGTTGCTTTCTCCTGTGATATACCAACTCATGTGTCACAATCTCCGTATTTCCGGTGTATCAGATGGGTAAGACACAGAAGAATCAAAAACAAGAGGAAGAGGTGTAGGAGAAGACATGAAAGGTCCAGACTCAAAGATAGAAGGCGATGAATCTACTGAAGAACTGCTCTCCTCCTAAAGATGATGGCTTGGGAAAAAGGACTCAGATTCATGAAATGTGACATCCATCGAGACAAAGAGTTTCCGACTAGCAGGATGATAACACTTGTAGCCTTTCTTATCAGGGGCATAACCAAGGAAGATACATTTGAGAGCCCTAGGATCCAACTTACTGCGAAGATGTTTATGAATGTGGACAAAGACAACACACCCAAACACTCGTGGCTGAAAACTCTGCATAGAGGGAACAGAGGGAAAGAATGAAGTTATTGAGTGAATAGGACTTACATTGTCAAGGACCCGAGAGGGCAAGTGGTTGATTAAGAAAGCTATAGTAAGAATGACATCTCCCTAGTAGCACTTAGTTACATGATTCTGAAAAAGTAAAGCACGAGAAACTTCAAGAAGATGACGATTCTTCCTCTCAGCAACTCTATTTTGTTGAGGGGTGTCTACACAAGTAAGTTCATGAATCATGCCCTGATTTTGGGATGAATTTGGAAAGACGCTGATTGACATATTTGGTAATCCAAGAATGTTTAGAATTAGTACAAGAAGTAAGAAAAGAATGAGTAGTGGAGCTTATACCAGTCATAGCCAAAGTACTAGTACTAGATGGCTTACTCAGAGAATCAAGCTTAGTCCGAATCCGCTCTAAATCATCTCGGGGAATAGAAATAAATTCCAAAGATGCACCATTTGAACTTGCCATAATGTTGAGGTGAAAATCACACCAACACAAATCCAAATGATGTCTAACCGAAGAATAAAAAAAAAAAAACTGGAAAGAGGAGACAAAAACGAGCAGTTCTGTCTTGGAACAAATTTTTTTTTTCGTGAACAGTACCCAATGAACAGTGAATGCGGTGAACAGTGCCGATCAATATTTTTTTTTTTTTGAAAACATCGGTGAATTGATAGATCTGGAATAAACAGAGTTAAACAGTAGTCCTCTTTGTCCAAAAAAGTCCCCGAAAAATTTCTGGTAGCGGCTAGTGGCGGCGAGAGGCAAACAAATAGATTCCACTCTAAAGGCGGCAGTTGCGGAAGCAGAGCCCTCAGGATCGAGAGCTCTGATACCAAGTTGAAAAAAGAGATAATCTTATTGATAAAATTGTGTATTACATCTATACAATTGTTCTCTATTTAAAGAGACTAAATAACCTAATGGGCTAAGCCCAAAGAAGATTCTAGAACGGAAATAAATAAATGAACAAATAAACAAATACAATTCTTTACAACATAAATCATAAAAGTACTCAAGAAAGAAATGGATCAATCATCTTGGGAAAAAGTTATGTCAATACACTAACATAATTGGTGGGAGGTTTAACAAATTTGATGCCTGGTTAAGAATTTTATGTTAAAACTAGCTTCGTTAATCTGTACAAATTTAAATTGGTTTCAAATCATATTTTGTTGAAAAACTATTTAAAAAAAAAAACAAGAATTGTATAGGATTTTCTCTTCTGACCTAGTTTGACTGAAAAATGATCTTATCAAAATGCATTTTTTCATATTCATAGTGATTGTCAAATTCTCAAGGTTAGAAAACCCAGCTATGGAAAAAGTGTTGTGGCTTGACAAAGTTAAATTTTTTTCTATTGCCTGTATTGTTGCAATTTCTACCATTTTGAAGCTTCTGGCAAATACTATGTGACCTGCTTTTCATTGCTTTTGCATATTGGAACTTGAAGAGAATGGGAAAATTGATGGAGAACATATAGGAAGATGGATTCCTAAACTAATGACATGGCTCGTATGAATTGGTCACTTGTAGCTCTTAATGATCTAATATAAGTATTTGTTTAGTTCCCCTCTTCTTAAAATGAAAACGTGGAAGAAATAAAAGTTGATTTCTTCTTAAATCTATACTACTATAGAAAGGAGACTAAGAGGGTGAGTCTGGGGCAGTGGTAAAATTTATCCTTTGTGACTGAGAGGTTATAGGTTTGAATCCGAGAAACAACCTCTTTGCAGATATGCAAGGTAATCTTGCGCACAAGAACTGCCCTTTCCTCTACCCTTGTTAATCAAGGTTTAATGGAGAGTGGTTACTGGTTAGTACAGAAAGGAGACTACCCTCGGAAACCCTATTTTCGCAAAAAAGGCACAGGAAAACATGTGCTTCTGACTTTTTGACAAAAGTTAACATATTACACTCTCATGTTACGTACGTTTGGTTCCTCTTTAGAATTAATCTTAATGAAATATTTTAAAAAATAAAATGGGAGAAAATAAATAACATCAAAGATTGACATGCACATGTGTGCATGTTAAGTGGGACTATGATTCAGTCATATTATAGGGAAAAAGAAATTGTAGATGGAAATTATTTTTCATTTTTTTTTCTGGGTTGCATTTTCCAATTTTATTTAGCTGGAAAATGAAGATTTACAGTTCGTTTTATGAAGAACAACTGTCTAATTGTTGTTTTCCATTCTATTGCCTTTTTTCCCTGTTTCCAAAGTCTTTTTCTGAACCTGATTCATGCTATATATCTGGATTTTGTGTATCAGTAATGCTACATTTCAGCTGCCTGGCTTTTTATCTTCTCATGTGTTTGAAGAAGATGAAGATGATTTTCCTAGTAATGCATCTCCAGCAGATACCAATCACACTCTTGTGGATTCAGAAACTTCTGTTACCCCAAATGACAAGCGCCATTGTATCTTGGAGGATGTGGATGGTGAGCTAGAAATGGAAGATGTTTCAGGTCACCCAAAGGATGAAAAGCCTCTACTATTGAACAGTTCTTCTGAAATGGATTTTCAACTTCAGGGCTCAGATATGATTTTGGCTCCAGCTTCGAACATTTCTGCAGAAATACCTGGTATTCTTGAGGGTTCTCCTCCATTGCCACTAGATTCACCCCCTCCTCCCCCACCTTTGCCTTCTTCACCTCCACCACTACCTCCTCTTTTATCTCCATCTCCTCCCCCAGCCCCACCTCCCCTAGTGTTGCAACCCCCACCTCTTCCTTTGCCACCCCCAGGCCCTCCACCATCATTGATTTCTCAATCATCTCGACCAGCTCAGCCTTCACTTTTCTCCCAGGCACTAGTCCCACCTCAATCATCACATCAGTCATCACCGCTGTCAGGGTATCCACAGATTGTACCTCATGACTATAGTTGCACAACTAGTGTAAGATGTTGCTTTTGAATGTCACTGGTTTGTTTTAGATTTGTTATATTGCTGGTTTTGACAAATGGAGTCGTCTATACAGGGGAACCAAATAGTTCAAATAGCTGGAGATTCTTTTAATGGAGATCACAATAGTGCAGTTGTCAAGAATGATATATTGTCACAGCCATCTCCTTGCTTTCCAACAATGGCAGGCTGCAGCTCTCAGGAACCTTCTAGTTTTAACCCTCCAAGGCCGTTAGAATATGGACAGAATGATATGTATCTAAATTCTCAAGTTCCCCAATCTAACCAGGAATTTCAGCAGGGCAAACCTCCATTTGCTCCAAGACACATGCATCCTGCCCCACCCCAAAATCCACCCAATCAGTATTCATATCCAAAGCCTACAGTTCAGCAGCATCCTCCACATTCTTTCCATCCTCCCTTCTCATTGCCATCCCTTCCAGATGGCCAGAGGCCATTTGTTGCTAATGAGCAATGGAGGATGTCATCAAATGAATTTATAACAAACAATCAACAGGGTTTATGGCGAGGGGGAAATCCTTCATGCCCTGGTCCATCCTTTAGGCAAGAAGGTATGTGAATCTGTTTAGCTTACCATTCCATATGTTTATTGCAGTAAAATATGATTGATGTTTTATGCTGTTTATATACATACATCTCTTATTGCTGAAGTTTGTCGTTAGCTTTTTATTAAGGCTTTCATCCATCTACATAATTTTTTATTTTACCATTTTGTGAAATATCAATGCTCTTAGTAATTACCTTGGTGTTACTGGTATTTCGTGTTGTTTGTAAGGTAAATCTGAATGTCCAGTTCCTGGCTTTCTGCTAGTGTTTGATGTTTTGTTTTCTGCTGTTTCTTGTTCTGTTTTTTTTCCTTCCTTCTTGTTTGCTGTTCTTTTGTTTTGTGGGGGCATTGCCCCTTTCTGTAACCAAAAAAAAAATAAAATCTGAATGTCCAAAAATATTGTTGTAATGATGGTGATGACAGGATATTTTCGGCCACCTCTTGAAAGACCACCAATAAGCAATGCAGGTTTTCTGCATGCAAACCCTGGTAACATACTTGCTCCTCCAATGTCAGGTAAGTTTTGCTTTTTTTCACTTCTTTGCTTTTTCTCAGTTCTCAGTTTTCCCCTTAGCTTCCACTTGTTAAGAAACTATATTTACCAATCAAGATCATCATTTTCTTCTTCAGGACATGGTGTTCCTCAGATGTTGCCCCCATGTAGACCAGACTTTCCTGCACTTAATTGTTGGAGGCCTACTTGATGTTGATGGAATTTTTTTCAAATTAATCTGCAAAATTGCTGGGTAAGATAATTTTTATTGATGTTAATATAGAACTATTTACGTGCCTATGTAATGGCTTGAGCTTTTGGGATGGTTGGTTCACTAAGTGGTCTAGAGTTCAACCCTTGCTGCCCTTGTTTTTCTAATAAAAAGTTAAATTTCAGCACAAGGTAAATGGGCTTGAGGTTGGCCATGTTCCATGCCTCAAGCCCAAAGGAATTTTGTATGAGGAGGTACCATTCATATGTCGTTCCTTTAAAGCTTTACCTTTTGGGATAGTTGTTTCATGACATATTCATTATCTGTGGCTTATTTGATAGTAATACATTACTTGAGGAATTTAATTTTGAATGAATGATCATTATACCTGCCTATGCATGTACTTAATTTCTTTTATAATAAAAGATTTTAGGTTGTTATACTTGTAGTGTGATCTTGTCAAATCTTTTGGTACAATGCCTGTGTTAATTTTTATTCTAAAGAAAATTTGTATGTCAAGGTTCTCTCACAATATTGAATTATGACTGCCTGTTTAATTTCAGTGCTGTTGCTGGTGGATCAACAATAAAGGTTACATTGTGTAGCTTGAAGTTAGATTCACTTGTGTAGTATGTACAACTACCCCCAAAGAAAATTTTGAAAACTTGTGGAGGCCTTTGGCAGGACTGTGTATATTGTAATTTTTCCTGACAATGTATCCCAAGAGAATTTGCTTCCCAGTTTAGGCCCTTGTTACTGACTTGGTTAGTTTATCTGTTTCCCATCCCTTGTAATTATTACATAAGATCTACATATAGAAATCAGTTCCATGCACTCAGTTTTAACCACGATAATTGAATGTTAATTTACTATCTAGCCTGTAATTTCTACTTTCCGTTTTGTTTTCTTTGATTCTTTCTTGTGTTTTGCATTTTCGGAAGAAATAGCATGTTTTAGTGATTTCACTGCCTATTTTATATCTGGAGTCAGTTGTGTATTGTATATCTGGAGTCAGTTGTGGTGCTCTTCTCCGTGATACTAATCTTTTGGCCATGTTTGATCGGAAAATAAAAATAATTGGGCAACTGACGGCAAGGTTTTAACTTTGATTTACTGGAAGTTCTTTTCACACAGTTAAATCCTTGCACCATGTGAAAATTTAATTATTTTTCATACACAGTACCTCTTTCTCCTCGTGCCCTCCATGGAAATGCTATCTTCGATGACCAATAATTGAGTTGTATAATAGTGAATTGTATAATACTGAATTGTATAATAATTGTATAAGAATTCTCTATTTAAAGAGACTAAAAAGATAACTCTGATTGTTTTCTAAAATTTACACCAAATTGTTAAAAAAAATTCATAATGATATTAGAGAAAAAAAATAATAAAAGCTATAAGTTAGCAACTAATTTTGTTTTTCCTAATAAGATAATATTTATGAAATTAATTGTAAGAATAAATGCTTAACTTAGAACTATTATCTTTCTTCTTACAAATTTATATATTTTTACTAGAAAACAAAACAAACATTGTAAAATAAAATAGTCAAACCAAAAGTAATAGAAAAAAAATGAAAATAAAGTCATTAAAAAAATAAACAGAAAATAAATAGTCTAACAAAAAAACCAGAAAAAATAAACAAACATATAATTTATATAATACATAAATACAAAAATGAAATTAAACAGAAAATAAATAGACTAACAGAAAAAAAAAAAAAAAAACAGAAAAAAAAAAAACAAATAAACGTATGAATATAAAATATATAATAAAACAGAAGCACGAAAACAAAAAAACAATTTCAACAGTTGATTCATATCATAACAGTTGCTTTAATTCATATAATAACAAGTGCAAATACAACTGTGAAACAGAATTAATGCAAATGTAACTGTCAACATTTGTATTAACTGCAAATGTTCTGTTTGCAGATTCCTCATTAATTCATAATACATGTAACTAACTTACTATTGACCACTGAGCAAACTTACTATATATAGGGGGTAACAATCTTTGCTGGTTGTGTATTAGAACAAGCTCAACCAGGGATATTATTGTATGCAATGGGTAGCATAGAACTAGTTGAGAAAGTTGTAATTGTTCCTGATCAACCAACACCCTCTAAGAGAATGTTCTTGTCAAATATTGACCTGTCCCTTGTTGTTTACCAAGATTCTGCCTCCTTTTTTGATCCTCCAAGTAGCCAAATGAATTTTTCTGAAATTTGTAGCAGATTTTACGGTGCACTTAGCAAAATGCTTGTGCATTATTACTTTATGGCTGGTAGGCTAGTGCCAAGTTTGGAGGAGAATCATCGGTTTGAAATAGACTGTAATGATGCTGGTATTGTGGTTGCTGCTGCAAAAACTACTAAGAAATTAAGTGACTTTGGTGTTATTTCTGCACCTAATCCTGAGTTAAGGGAATTAGTTGTTTTCTTACATGAAGAGGGCAAAGAAGAAACTGACCTGAAAGAAAAGCCCCTTGTATCCTTACAGGTAAATGTTCTCTTCAGTTTAAACCACACAACTTTGACTTTTTTTTGTTCCCTTGCCCCCCAAATAATTTTAATCAAGGATATATAAAATAAGTGCTTAAAGTTAATTAGTTACCTTATTTATTGCTTATGACAGCTAACACAGTTTGGATGTGGAAGTTTGGCACTTGCTTCTCACTACAACCATTGCACACTGGATGGGATATCAGTAAGAGATTTTGAGGTGAATTTGGCTGCATTAACGAGTGGTGATGACCTCATTATAGTACCTAATGCAGATAGGACACTGCTAAGAGCTAGAAACCCTCCAATGATAAGTCATCCACATTTTGAGTATTCAAAATCTTCTGACACAGAGAATTCTTTCACTATCCGTGGTACAAGTGGTACAAATGTTAGACAATCCATGGCAGATAATCAAATTCATATGCTTTATTTATCACCACAACAAATTGCCAGCTTCAAAAAGAAAGCTCTGAAGGAGAGAAACTTGAAGAACAGCACCACTTTTCAAGTTGTTGCTGCAAAAATATGGAAGGCAAGAAGTATTGCAACAAAGATGCCAAAAGATAAAGTATCCACAATGTTGTTCCCAGTAGATGTTAGGAAAAGGATTGTTCCTGAACTTCCAAATGGGTTTGCAGGTAATGCATTGGTTCCTGGCTTTGCAAGAGCAACTGTGAAGGAGCTCATGGAATTAGAAGATGCTTGTCACATAAGGAAAGTGCAAGAAGGGATTGAAAGATTGGATGATGAGTACATTAAGTCAGGTATAGATTGGTTAGAGGTGAATAAAGGGTTTCCTTGCAATGATGATAGTTTCTCCTTGGTTGCATGGTGGAGATTGGGCCTAGAGGAACAACTTTTTGCATGGGGTAAACTAAAATGTGCCACTCCACTTGCTGTTAAACCTGGTTTGGTCATGCTTTTGCCAGGGTCACAACATGAAGGGGGTCTTAATATATGCCTGGATTTACCTGAGGATCAAATGCAAGAGTTTTGTAGGTTAATGCTAGAAATTTAGATCTTATTTTGCATTTCTATTTTTTTGAATAAATTCAAAGGTATCCTCCGGCCGTAACCGAAGATTAATTCCCATCGAACACTGTCGGACCCTTTCGGGAGCGGCTCTCCCAAATACTTTTTTTTTTTTTTTTTTCATTCTCAGGGCTGGTTAAGGGGTCCATGCTCCTTACCACCTGTGCCAAAGGAGTTTGGTTTATTTTGCATTTATTTATTTATTACTTTTTTTTTTTGCATTTCTATTAATCGGTATGTAGCCTGCAACATTGATAATCATTCATGGCCTATGCAATTAATTAATTCACGTTTGGTTTACAAGGTACCAAAGGTGTTTGATTGTCTTTATTGGATGAAACAACTTAGATCTATTCAAAAAATTTAAAACCTTTATTTGAAAGTCCAATTCTTTAAACGTTTTAAAGAGCAATTTTCCCGTCACACACACACACTATATATATATATATATATATATATATATATATAAGGTAGGATCCATTGACACCGGTTTATTTCACATAGACAGACATGATCTACTTTTATGTAACACCTTTCACAAATTCAAGGTCTATTTAATTTTTTAACAAAGGAGTAATATAAAAGAAAAATTGTTTAATTTTATAATTAATATAAATATTTGATAAAAATTTAAGGAGAAATTCAATATTTTAAGTGTTTATTGTCTATTAAATAATAAATTAGATTATAAAATGTTGTCTCATGTATAAAAAGAGGAAAATATCAATAATAGTTGTCTTTTAAATTTTAGTTTTATTGCGAGAAACAATAATGGATATTACGATAAAATTTGTGTTATTCTATTAAATATTTATGCATATATTAAACGATACACATTATAAAAATAATTTTAGTCATATGCTCAAATAGCTAACAACTCAAAAAAAGTACATGTGATTCAATTACTTTATGCCAAAATTGTTATTATTATTATTTAGTACTTTTTTATTTATGTTGTCTCTTAAAAAGCATTAAACATTACATATTGGGGATTTGTCCCATAGCCGGCTCAAAGAGTCGAAGCTTGTGGGTATACCGGAGGGGGCTGAATCTTTAGCCATCACTGATCCCTGCACTCCGGATTAGTCCCATAGTCGGTTCAAAGAGTCGAAGCTTGTGGGGATACCGGAGGGAGCCAACTCGTCTCAAAGAGGTAATTAGGATTGGGTATATGGGGATCAAGTTTTTTATTTTTTATTTTTGAATCTAATGAATTAGCCGCGATTCTGGGAGTGGCTAAAGCACGGAAGGTATTGGTTATGCGAAGGAAAGTAAATGATGGAAGCAACAAGCAATATTTGACCCTTGAGAATGTGAGAGTCAACACCCAAATGCTGCTTTCATGTAAAATATTATATATACTTTAGTTCAATTGGAGATCTTAAGTATTATACTTCCACAATTTTGAGAATTGGTTATTTGTTTGTCCATTTTGTTATTTTTTATTTTGCAACTTTTTTTTTTTTGTGAAATTTTTACTAATCAATTTTTTGCAACACTATTTTTTATCAAGTCGGTTAGTCATCAAAGGATTTAATATTAAGGCCATATTGGGTAACACAATTATCTTGAGTAAAAAAGAATAACTCGTATTTATATTTTGTAATCATATAGGTAATATTCACAATCATGAATTTGGATTAACAAATTCATTAATTTGTAGTTAAACGATTTTTCAACATTTTGTTTATTAACAAAAGCCTTATTTAAGGTGAGAAATTTTATGTTTGTTTTGGTTGTAACGTTTATTGACACTTTATGACTATGAACATTTATTTATTACTAAACCCCTCAATGTTCTTGATGTGTTACTAAACCCCTTAAGACGTACTCACTAATATAATGTTTCCAAACTAATTCATAAGGTTACTGCCACCATGTAAATTTAGAAAGAACATGATGAAGTGAACCAATTTCTAAAATAACATATGAGAAGACAAATTGCAAAGTAATCATACTACACATATCTATAGGAGCAAGCTAGACATCTGTTCAAAATATTACATTCAACGTGCCCAATCTCACAAAAGCATAACTATGACTAAAAAAAAAAATATAGGTGAATGCTAAGGTTGAGGAAGATGGTCCTTTTCATTCCTACATTCTTAAGCTGGCCATTGGGAAGCCAAGACTATGTTAAAAGAATGGAATTTGACGCATGAAAATTCAATTCTCATGTTGTGACTCAAATAGTGGTGGATCCCATATTTATTAAAAAAAGAAAAAGAAAAAGAAAAGCTTTGCACGCAAATCGAAGGGTCACTAACATGAGAGTTGAATTCTCATGCAACATGAAAAAATATTTTTCCTAAAAGAATAAAGGGAAAACTTCAGAAACCCCTCTGAGTTTTCTCAATTATCACTTACCCCACTTACAAATTTTTTGAATCATTTACACTCTTATTTAATTTTTTATTTTTTTTTATCATTTACCTTCTTGATTTAAAGTTTTTTTTATCACTTACCCCCTCACTCAGGGGGTAAATGATAAAAAAAATTAAGCCAAAATGATAAATGATTCAAAATTTTGAGAAAGAGGTAAATGATTATAAGAAAAGTTATAGGAGGTTTTTTGAAGTTTTCCCAAAAATAAATACAAGTATTTTCTTGCATAAATACATTGCCTCTATCCAAAGAGAAATAAAATGTGATATTTGATATTTTTTCCCTTCTACTTTGTTTTACTTCCTCCAATTTACCCATTGGTATAGTGGCTAATGATTCCACAGCCTGAAAAAAGGGATCAAAATTGAACAATCTTACTACATACATTAATCAATTGCAGCTTTATTTTTTCGACCAGTTATTGGCTTAGGCAAGCTATCAAAGATTGGTTTTGCAATGGCTGCAGTTGAAAAAGCCTGCAAGTCTGGTTTCAAACTCCACATTGAGGTTGGCCAAATGGATGAGGAGCCATTGTTATCCTGCTCTTGTAAACATGATGTACTTGATGATTTCCTCACACCAGATGAACCTTCAGCTATAAAACCATCCCCCATAACACCATTTACCACAGGATTCAAACCACTTGATTCAGAATCAGTTGTTACTGCAGTTCGGGTAACCGCTTTCTGTCTCAGAGCTAAGCCTTTTCCTTTTTTCGATGGAAGAACGCCATTGCTGCTGCTATGATCCTCCCTCAAAACCAACTCTGGTATCTTGGTAAAGTCAGCTTCAGATTTCAGACGCCTCCTGGAATGTTTGTCATTCCATTTATTGGTGTCAACTTCCCTGGTTTCCGCAGCTGGTTCGATATCGAACTTTTCCATAATCTCTTCCATGATTACATTGACCAAACTCTTGGATTTCCGGTGATGAGTCAGTGGTCGGTCAGACATAGATGAGTTTGTGGAGAATGAATCATTTTCTGAGGAACCAGAGGTCAATTTAAGTCCATAGTAACCCTGTAATGTGTTCATGGCTGGAGAGACCTTCCACTCTGAAGACTTCATTCTCAGGGACTGGAATGATTCAAGCAGTTCGCGGTTTGCATGAGCAGGTGGACTGTAATCAGAGTTGCCATATCTGAAGGGACAATAATAGGAAAGAAATCACTCACAAGTAAAGATATCAAAAAGAAATTGTATTGAAACAAACAAAAGTTTTTCTTTACTTTTTTCTTTTTTAATAAATGTGGGACCCACCACTAGAGTCACAACTCATGAGGTGGGTATTAACATGAGAAAATCAAACCTCTAAAAAAGAAATTATGTATTGAAACAAACAGAAATAGGGAAAACTGAAAATCAATTTTTCTTGTATTACAAGTTCTTCTGAAATTTCCAAATAAGCCAGATTTATGTTCATAGGTTAACCAGTATCAATTTATATAAGGAATACAACATAGTTATCACAAGGCCTAGAAGATACCAAATGCAGCATAATTACATGTTAGATATTATAAAAAACAAAAAAATATAATAATAAAAAAAATATGATAAGACACTTTGTTCAATGATTTTATTTTGTCTTATCTTAAGATAACCAAATTATTTTTCCTATAAGATAACTCTTATTTACTTTAGAATGCAATTCTTAAACAGCAATATTGAACGAAGGCAACATTAAAGCAGCATTCAAGAAACAGAAGAATATATCTGCGACAATTAGAGCCCAGTACTAGATTATTGTCCTTGAAAGTAGTGTGCACCATTTCACCTTCCTAAGACCCATTACCATTACCACCACCACCACCTCATTTTACATAGCTTCATCACATTTTAGAGCCTGTTTGGATCCTTCTTTTTTTAAGCTAGAAGCTATTTTTAAGCTAAAGCTGGGAAAAAAAAAAGCTTAAAAAAAAGGTTAAAAGCTGTTTGGTTATTATATAAAAATTTTAGCATAAAAATTACTTAAAAACACACATTTCAAGAAAAGCCTCTCTCTCTCTCTATCTCTATGACTCTTCATTTCAAAAAAAGCACACAATTCAAGAAAAGCTGCTAAGAGCCTGTTTGGATCCTCTTTTTTTTAAGCTAGAAGCTACTTATAAGCTTAAGCTAAAGCTAAAAAAAGAGCTTAAAAAGAAGAAGCTAAAAGCTGTTTGGTAATAACATAAAATTTTTAGCTTAAAAGCACATATTTCAAGAAAACTATTTCTCTTTCTATTTTTATAGCTCTTCATTTTAAAAAAAACACACACAATTTAAGAAAAAAAGATAAGAGCTTAAATAAAAGCTCCTAGGAGGAGCTTTTAGCGTTTTTCTTCATTATGAAAAAAGAGCTTTTCATTATAAGAACTTTTCTTAAAACCTGTTTAGCCTAAGTTATGCTTATAAGTAGCTTCTAGGTTAAAAAGAAGAGGATCCAAATAGGCATTAAAAGCTTAAAAAAAAAAGCTTCTCCTAAGAGCTTTTGACTTTTTCTTCATTATAAAAAAAAAAAAAAGAGTTTTTCATTATAAGAGCTTTTCTCAAAATCTGTTTGGCCTATCTTCTACTTATAAGGAGAAGAGAAACTAAAAATAAGAGGATTCAAAGAGGCACTTTATGCAAACTTTAAAATGAGCTTTTTCTGAACCTAAATCCGATATTAAGGCTGTTGGACAAATGACAACCTGACACTTCCCAGCTGTATTCTACAAATTAAACTTTGCAGAAATATAGACCGGATTGGTGAATTCACAGTTAACAAAATGACAATATCTTTAAAATGAGCAATACAGTATACAGAAGTCAACCAATGTAATAATCGAGAAGCAGAGTATGGAAATGATGGATATGAGTATTTTTCAAGAATAGCATGATACTTAAAGGAAGAAAATAACATGAAATAATAGAAGAATTTGGTCATATGATAATAAAACATAATAAGGGAAAAACTGTAATTTGTAGAAATTATGGATAAAAGAAATTTAAAAGTAAAAGAATTTGACCTAATGCTGTAATAAAAATACGGATTTAATTTTGATCCATTAACAGTGTTAAAATTATTGAAGGGCCGGCTTGGCTCAGCGGTAAGCTTGCTTGCCGTGGTGAGTCAGGTCGCGGGTTCGAATCAGTCTCTCTGCAAAAAAGCAGGGGAAAGACTGCTTAGAGTATTCCTTTCCCAGACACTCACGAAGTGGGTATTTGAACTGGGTCAGCCCTTTTTTTTAACAGTGTTAAAATTATTACACTATTAGTGAACAACATCTAGTCAACTACATTAAAAATGTTACAATGCCTTCACTACAAGCAAGAAACTTAAATTTCTACAATGATGTAGCCCTGTCTTGTTTAATAATAGTGTAAAAAGTTTTACACTGACAGTAAATACAATCTAAAAACCTCTTACTTTATTGTATTTATTCATGGCTTTATACCTCTGCTGTTAATGCAGAGCATCAGATTTTCAGCAGAGAGAAACAAACGTGGGACCCACCATATTTTATGAAAAATAAAAATAAAATTAATATGACATAAATTATAATGAGTCTATGGCTGCAAAAAACTTCTTCTTATGTGGCAGAAGAAGTGTTTTACCCTTTATTTATTTTCAAACATTACAGCATAGAATAGAGGGAAATGTTATACTTACTACGTAATTTTCTTACTACTTGTTACTACCAAATCTTAACCGTTGATTTCCGTCAATCTAACGGTTATAATTTATTGCAAATTAATAATTAATTAATAAATATAATCTCATAAATTACAACCGTTAGATTGACGGAAATCAACGGTTAAGATTTGGTAGTAACAAGTAGTAAGAAAATTAGGTAGTAAGTATAACCTCTCCCTAGAATAGATACATTCTCACCTTCAACTTCGTATTCTTGTTTGTCTGTACAACAAAGAACATAGCTGGCTATTTTAGGATAAATCACTCAAAGCATCAAACTCCCAAAGAAAGTTACAATTTAAGCAAAAACCCCCCACCCCCCCCCCCCCCCACCCACCCCAAGTCTCCCCCTCCCTTTGTTTCATGCAAGATATTTTTCAAATATTTTAATTAATGGGAATGGATCCACTTACCACCAAAAAAGACAACCAATTTAATCACCATTGATTTCCGTCAATCTAACGGTTATAAATTAATAATATTTATTGTGTCACATTTATTAATTCCCAATAAATTATAACCGTTAGATTGACGGAAATCAACGGTGATTAAATTGATTGTAAGAGTTGTAAACTTTTTTTGGTGGTAAGTGGATCCTCCCTTTGTTTCATGCAAGATATTTTTTCAAATATTTCAATAAGTAAAACTAAAAAGGATAATACCTAGCTTATTGTATTTAGTGTTTTTCCTTAATGCAATAGACATAAACATACCCTGTAGTACTGGAACCATTTGATAAACAAGGAGATGGAGGGTGCCTTCCCGGTAGTGGAATGTGGAGAGTTTTAAGCGCAAACATCTGATGGTCTGTAACAAGGCCATTCATCTTTTTGATGTCCGCAACCTACAATTTCCCAAAGCAAAAAGAGCTGAAGAAATCTCAAATTGAAAAGAGAAGGTAACTTAAGCAATAATAAATTAATAATACAGCAGAATGTTTTCCTCCTTTCAAAAGTTGAGGAGGAGGAGAAGAGGAATAACCAACAATTGATGTTAACATTAAGGGGTAAACACTTCAACAAACACCAAAAAACATTGGAAACAAAAAATATCATAACCATTTCAAAACAAAAAAAAAGACTTTTCACCCATATTAATAGGGTTTTATAATTCAAGGAGAATTCAAATCTCATGTTATAGAAATAAAAAACATGTGAACAACTCCCGAATTACTTATTTATACTTAAATTAAAAAAAATGAATTTATTGAAAGCAAAAAAGATTATATAATCACTAAGAATAATCCACTTATTTACGAATTACCCATGCCAATTCAATCCATTAATTGGACAAATTGTATATGTGTTAGAAAAAAATATACGTAGGACCCATGTCAGCACGGAAATCGAAGGGTGTGTAGGAAAATTGTAATTCTCGCGTTAAATGAGAATTATAAAACTCATATTAATATCTGTTCCTGTTACTTTTTTTTCTCCTGAATTTCCTACACAGATGATAGTTACAACCAAAATATTTCAAAAGGTCATCATATCAGAAAGAGGCTGCACCCAAATGTGCCACAAGACTTGACTCAAACGGCACCGTATATCAGCATCAAATTCCCAAAAAGATAAAAAAAAAAAAAAACCATCCATAGCACAAATTCTAACACTTTCTAAACAATCAAAATGCAGCTTGTACATAACAGAAAGAAACGTTAAAAAAAAAGATAAAAAGATAAAAAATTGATTTTGGAAAAATAAAAAATGTACCTCAACACCATACTTGATTGCGATGCCAACCAAGGTGTCCAATTTGGAAATAGGGTGCTCGATGTAGCCAAG
This sequence comes from Gastrolobium villosum, assembly GCA_032173675.1. Lineage (NCBI taxonomy): Eukaryota > Viridiplantae > Streptophyta > Magnoliopsida > Fabales > Fabaceae > Gastrolobium > Gastrolobium villosum. The sequence continues at coordinate 24,105 of JAVKPL010012731.1, forward strand.
TCTAGAAGGAGATGAAGAAGATAACGGAGGACTACGCTCTCTAAATGGTACCTCTCGATCATAATCACACATTAAATTATCGTAAAACTCATTGTTTTGCTCTTTCCACCTTTCCATTTTCATCTCAATCTATCGAATCAACAACCCAAACCCTTCTTCAGATTGTCGTGTTTTGCGTTAATTCAAATGGGTATTGGCCAGAAATCGAATCGGGTTTGGATTCAGAAGGAGAAAATTGAGATTCGCAAATATCGTTAAAAATAGAAGAATGAAAAGATCATAGAAAAAACAGAGCAATTGGGTATTGCGAGAATGCAACTTGTGGACCAAATCGCGTTTTCGGGATTTTCTTGTTTTGTGTTCCTGATTTCCAATCTCCGTTTTGTTCCACTTTCTCGGGAAAACTGAAGGAAAATGGAAAGCTCTTTCTTTTCTTTCACCTTTTATTTCCCCCAGTTAGAAAGAAAATAGGTAATGGCCTTCAGTAATATTCTCTGTCATTGAAAAATAATAAAAATAAATAATTTAGAAAAAAGTGAATAAAATTAGAATACTAAAATAAAATAAAATAAACCTGTATAGAAAATAATACGTAGTGAAAATTATAAAGGATAGCATATTGCGACACACGCACAATGTTACGATCACATCTTAACCGTTGATTTCCGTCAATCAACGGTTATCATTTATTGTGAATTAATAATTAATTAATGAGTTTGATTTGAAAAATGATAACCGTTGATTGGAGGAACTCAACGGTTAAGATGTGATCGTAACATTGTGCGTAATATTATTTGTGTGTCACAATATCCTATCTCAAATTATAATAAAATTATTAAATCCAAACAAATTGTTGGTCAAAAACATTGATAAAACAAAAAACATTTGAAAAGTTACATATTGTTATAAGTAATTTACAGTTTAATTTTTACGCAAAATTTACATTACCCGATAACTAGTATTGTTAGAATTGGACCAAATCAAATGGTAGTTTATAGTAAAAGTGTTTGTCATTTTGAATGACATAAAATTATGTCATTTTAGGAGAGAGATAGATACAAAATAAATTTTTTTATTTAAAATTTAAATTAAAAAAAATCATACACTTTCTCTCTCCCTTGATTTTCATTTCTTGTATTTATCTCTCTCAAAATGACATAATTTATATCATTTAAAATGAAAAACATCAAACCCTTTGTTTATCTGTCGCATACTTAAATGGTTATGGTTTAGTTAATAATTGAATTTATAATCGAATAACTTTAAATTAGTCAAAATAAATCAACATTTAATTTATTTATCATGTTAAACAAGATAAACACACAAAAAAGTGAACGATGTTGTAAAATATGGATGATTTAAATCATCTTACCATTGGCAATAACAATACAATTATGGATGACGTTAATACTATTGCAGTAACGATGTAATTATGTCCAACCACTGCACTAATGGATCATTACTCCCTTATTCAAGGTTGTAATCTTATATATTGACATTGTTTGTATTGCAGTATATCTCTAAATTCTAAATGAGAGAATTAGATTTCTGCCTTACTTTTCTTGTTGTCTTCTCTCTTCCATTTCTCCCTTTATTTTATAACATGTTATCAGCACGATGGACTCTCCATCATCCGCCGCATATGACATGGAAACTTCATTCCCTTTTTTCACACTACATTTTTTTTATTAAGTATACAGTCTCTCTTATTCAATCTTCTTCCTCTCATCAACGAAATTATTTTGGGACTTGAAATCTTTAATCATGATCGAAATCTATTGATATTATAGTTTGTTATTTAGTTTCCCTTTGATGATTGAATTTTCCAATCTTCCACTGTCAATGCCGCAGTCACGACTCCCTTCTCTGTGGAGTTCACCGCTGACGAGGACGTTGTCATTCTTGTCGCTAGAAATCTCGGCCATGACTGAGAATCTACCGAGGAGCTATTTGCATGTGTTTGACTGTGCCCGATGCGTTTAAATCTCAGGTCGATCCGGTGCCGGTAATAGTTGGGCATATTACATCACATACAGAAGATGAATCAGAGAGATGAGCAAGGAAGAGGAGAGAGAAAGGAGAAAAGGGAAAATGAAAATTTTATTACTCAATCTACTGAGTCCATAGTCATTCACCCATTTATGGTGATGTGTTGTCCGAAAGTAAAGCAATTAGAAACACTAACTGACTTGGTTACAACTCAGCTATACTAACAGAATAATAACTAACTCAACTGAAATTACTAAACCATAGTTATTAATTTATTAACTATAATACTCCCACTCGAGATGGAGAGTGAATGTCATGAATTCCCATCTTAGATAACAGTGGCAGTAATTTTGTTGATGGTAAAGCTTCAGTGAAAAGATCAGCAAGCTGAGAATGTGTCCTGATAGGCAGCAATTTTACTAAACCAGAAGAGACTTGATCTCTAATAAAATGGCAATCAATCTCGATGTGCTTCGTTCGCTCATGGAATGTGGGATTAGATGCTATATGTACAGTAGCTTGATTATCACAAAACAGGAGGGAAGGAGAAGGAAGATTGCAATCAAAATCTAGTAGTAATTGCCTTAGCCAACGTACTTCTGCAGCAGTGGCAGCATGGCGCGGTACTCTGCCTCTGCGGATGACCTGGAAATGGGTACTCTGCCTCTGTAGATGACCTGGAAATGGTGGACTGCTTCTTTGTTTTCCAGGAAATCAAGGACTCACCAAGAAAAACACAAAAACACAATAACCAGTGACTGATTTGCGGGAATCAACACAAGTTCCCCAATCCGCATCACTGAATGCCTTGAGTTGAAGAGAAGAAGAAGATGAAAAGAAGATACCTTGGCCAGGTTTGCCCTTTAAGTATTTGAGCAAATGATATGCAGCCTGCAAGTGTGGAGTCTGAGGCTGAGATACAAATTGACTCAGCTTATGGACAACAAAAGTAATATCTGGCCTTGAAAGAGTAAGGTATAGAAGTCTCCCCACTAAGCGACGGTACTAGAAACTGAAAGAGTAAGGTATAGAAGTCTGCCCACTAAGCAACGGTACTGGAAAACATCTTCCAAAGTTTCACACTTGGTAGTATTTAATTGGATGCGTGGATCCATGGGGGTCTGAACCGGTTTACACACGAGATAGCCAGTGTCTTCTAGGAGCTGAAATGTGTAACGACGTTGAGATAGACTAATTCCTTTCTTGGATCTAGCCAGCTCAAGGCCTAGGAAATACTGTAGAGTACCTAGATCCTTGATTTTAAACTGAGTGTGAAAGAAGGATTTCAGAGCAGCAATGGCATCAAAGGAAGGACCAGTGATGATTATATCATCTACATATACTGATAAGGCAACAAAGGAGGAACCATGACCCTTAGTGAATAAGGAATAATACGACTTGGACTGTGTGAAACCATGTTGTAAAACGAATGTGGAGAACTTAGTGTGCCATTGTCTGGATGCTTGATGTAACAGCCCGTGTTAACCCGGATTGTTAACATACTATCGTATTAAGCCACGCTTAATTAAAATGCGGAATAACTTTTTCTTTAATTCAATTATGACGTCATTAACCTTAGCCAACTTGATTACTTATTCGATTTCATAAAATACTGCCTGTATGTAAATTGCAAGACAACTAACTGAAATACCTCATATATAAATGATAAGTGAGTATCTAAGCCGCAGGACTACAACACATAGCCTGGGTCAAAATCCTGATACTTTAATTACAACTTCAATTAAAAGACAATAACAAGTCTGTGTGGCATGGACAAACCCCATGCTCACCAAATAAGGCAACAATGCCCAATAACAGTCTCAACATAATATCATAATCAAGCGGAAAACATAACAGCAGCCAACATCCAGCATGTCAGCATATCATAAATATCAACTCAGCTCTGGCCTCCTGCCACCTGAGCCCTCAACATTACCTGATCCTGAAATAAGCGTCCCCAAACGTGGGGTGAGATCTCTAAACAAGAAATCTCAGTAAGACAAGGGGTCCTCAAGGATCTTCCACCCCAAGCTCACTTACATGTGTAATATAAGTTCAAAAATAGTATTTACAATATAAGTTCCAAAACTATGCGATGCAGCAGATAATCATGCCATGCGTGTTTATCAAATCTACTGGCCAGAGAAATGCAGGAATACGTCTAAACCCACATGAGTACAAGGAACACCGCTTGCACCTCACCTACAGCCTCACCATCTTGTATGTACTACACACTCAGGCTTACCGTATAGGTGGACACCACATGCATATCATAAAAGCACATTGCATATAATAGCTCAACAGCATTTCCAAAACATCAAAGCATGTAACATAGCATGCATAAACCACATCCCCATGGGACATGGTGGAACCACAAAATGGCTAAACCGAGGACACGAAAGCTTACCTTGCAAGCTAGCTATCCAAGCCAAGAGTCCAACCTCTCTTAAGTCCAAACACAGCAGTATCATAATCTGATATGGACCAATAATACATCAATATTTATGCATCACAAGCATACAACTTAAAGACTACGCCCTTCCTTTACGTTTTACGTCTTAAGGCTTCCAACAAAGCCATAAGCCCTTAATCATATGATTCTGACTTAGTTTATTAATTACAGAAGTTCAACTTCCTTAATCTAGGGTCCACAAACACCCAATAGCTTACTGTTCACACAGCACAACTACTGTTCTACGAAATCCCAGAATATCCGGATATCACAATGGACATATCCGGATATGCCATATCCGGATATCACACTGGCTATATCCGGATATACCATATCCGGATACCCAGATCCCACATCCGGATATGAATATCCGGATACCATATCCGGATATGCATATCCGGATACCATATCCGGATATCTGTTCGACAAATATCCGGATATCTCACGACAGAATGCAGTTTCTGCATTTCGTGAATATCCACCCCAAAGATTCAACTTTTAACACATGTACACATTAAAGCATGCATCTTTAATCTGTTTTAGGTTCATACTCATTATACCTTCTTGTTTACTCATTAAACATGGCAAAGACATCAACTTTAAGCCATGAAACTAAGATCAAAGATGAGGAAACTTACCCCAAGCTTGAAACAGAGTAATGTGTGCTCTTGGAGCTCTCCAAAAGCTCCTCAACTCAGGCCACACAAAGGTGTACGAAAATGCACACTAAGATGAGTCCTTTCTTCTCAAAGGTGGCTTCTTGGAGCTCCTACAACCAAGGAGAAGCTCACAACTCCCACTCAACACCACACAGCCTCCAAAACAGCTTCCTCACAGCAACTACAACTCAGGGAAGAGCACTCACCCTCTCCACCAAGCTCACACACCCTCAACCAAGTGTCTAGAAGGTGAAATAAGAAGGAAAGATGAAGACTTGCATGCTATGTAGCACCGACACCGACACGAGATACGTGACACGATACGACACGACACTCCGACACATTAATCTAAAAAATGTTAGATTTCGACACGTTAGGACACGTTTTGATATTAAATAATATTTTTAATTTATGTAGTGTATATTATATTTAATAGTCAATAATTTAACAAAAAAATGAATCTAAACTTATAATATTCATAAATTTTTCAATTAAACATAAGATATCCAAAATATTTATATTAAACTCAATAAAATAATAATCGTAATCCAAAAAATCTAATAGTTGGAACTACAAACTCAACGCAACGCAACCTTTAAACCTTTTTTTGAATTTCTATAACGTGTGTTGGAGTGTCGGGGAGTGTCGGGGTGTCCGAGAGTATCGGAAAGTGTCGGACACGACACGTCAGGATTTTTGAAGTGTCGGTGCTTCATAGCTTGCATGAAACAAGCAAAGGAAGCTGAAGAAAGGTGGTGGCAGCAAATGGCCTCTAAGTTTCCTACGTAGGTGGCTGCACAATGCCCTAGAAATTTGTGCAACTAATGTATAAATAGGCATTTAAGCCTTAATGCGCAGTATAAGCCTTAATAGCAACGCAAAAGATCTTGATCCCAAACTTTGGAATTTAGACCTACACATTTTTCTAAGATTTTTCATATTTTTATTTTATTTTTCGGAGCACCTTTCCGGTACGCGCTTTTCCATAGCCAGTATTAGTTCTGGCATCAGATTACATTATTTTGACCTGAAACTTGCTTTACAAGTCCTACATAATATTCTAGTAATTATCATGCATTCGTTATAATTTTCCGGGATACTTTTCCGGTACGCATTTATACCGAGTAGCAGAACCGGTATCTGCGTTTTTCTTCCGAAAAGCGACTTTCAGCATTTTTATTCATTCATTATAATTATTAAAGCCCAATAATAATTATTAAGGTCAATTATGGAATCATTTCCTAATTATCATAATTAATTCACTAATTACCTTAATTAGCGGTGCGGGTTCTTACATTCACCCCACCTTTTTAAGGATTTTGTCCTCAAAATCAGAATATACCTGTCTCGAAAGTCGGGATACTGCCGAAGAAGCTCACCCTCTCGCTCCCATGTGCACTCCTCGGGACTACGCCCAGTCCACTGCACCTTGACCATCAGAATGATCTTGCTTCTAAGCTGTTTCTCGCCTCGATCGAGAATCTTGAGTGGTCCGACGGAAGTCTTTAGGTTCTCCCGAACCTCCACATCATCCGGCTGCACCACGTGCGAAGGATCTGCTATGTACCTCCGAAGCTGAGACACGTGAAACACGTCGTGGATGTTGGCTAGGTTCGGAGGCAAGGCGAGTCGATAGGCAACAAATCCTACTCTACCAAGGATCTGGTAGGGCCCAATGAACCGAGGGCTCAACTTCCTCACTCCGAGTGCCCGTCCAACACCGGTGACAGGTGAAAGTTTCACAAACACGTGCTCACCCTCACTGAACTCCAGTGGTCGATGCCTGACATCATAGTAGCTTTTCTGGCGATTCTGCGCCTGCTTCAACTTTTCCCTGATCATCTGGATCTGCTGGGTAGTATCTTGGACAAAGTCCAAGCCAAATAGCTCTTTATCTCCAACCTCAGACCAGCAGGTAGGAGTCCGACACCTCCTACCATACAGCGCCTCGTAGGGTGCCATGCCCAGGCTAGCATGAAAACTATTGTTGTATGAGAATTCTACCAACGGAAGGTACCTATCCCATGCAGAACCCTGCTCCAATGTGCAAGCTCTCAACATGTCCTCCAATGTCTGGATGGTCCGCTCAGTCTGTCCGTCAGTCTGAGGGTGATAGGCGGTACTCAATCTCAACTGCGTACCAAAAGCCTCCTGCAGCGCCTCCCAAAACCGAGATGTGAACTTCGGGTCCCTATCACTGATGATACTCTCGGGCACCCCGTGAAGCCTCACAATCTCACGGACATATAGTTTGGCCAACTGCTATGTGGTGAAGCTCACCTTCACTGGAAGAAAATGGGCAGACTTGGTCAATCTGTCCACTATGACCCAAATAGAGTCACAACCAGCCTGAGTTTTAGGCAATCCCACCACGAAGTCCATGGAAATACTCTCCCACTTCCACAGTGGAATTTCAAGAGGTTGAAGTTTACCAGATGGTTTCTGGTGCTCAATTTTCACTTTCTGACAAATAAGGCATTTGGATACGTAGACCGCTATGTCCTTCTTCATACCCGGCCACCAAAAATTTCTCTTTAAGTCCTGGTACATTTTTGTGGCACCAGGGTGGATAGTAAACCGGCCCTTATGAGCCTCTGCCATAACCTCTTCGGTCAATGGCCCTCGAGGAATAACAATCCTCTTCTGGAACAGCAGCAATCCATCCTCGTTCCAAGACACATCGTCCTGGTTCTTCACATAATCAAGGCACTCTCTTTGCACTTGCGCCTCTTTAATCTTTTCCATCAGCTCATTAATCACTTCTGCTGTTTCCATTTCGAGCAGTACGCCCCCAAACAAGGAGTTCACTCTCAAGTCTCTGAACTTCTCGATCACCTCGTAGTCGTTCATCATCAAGCTGGATAAGCTCACAGATTTCCTACTCAAAGCATCGGCTACCACATTGGCCTTGCCCGGATGGTACCTCAACTCAAAGTCGTAGTCCTTCAAGAACTCCATCCATCTTCGCTGTCTCATGTTCAACTCCTTCTGGTCAAACAGATACTTCAGGCTCTTGTGATCACTGAATACAGCAAACTTCATGCCAAACAGGTAATGCCTCCAAATCTTGAAAGCAAAAACAATGGCTGCCAACTCCAAGTCGTGAGTCGGGTAGTTCTCCTCATGAGGTTTCAACTGTCTTGAAGCATAGGCAACAGCTTTCCCTTTCTGCATCAATACACAGCCTAGTCCTTTACCAGAGGCATCGCAGTATAACTCAAACTGTTCCGCCGGATCAGGAAGGACTAACACAGGAGCAGTAGTCAGTCTCTCCTTCAATTCCTGGAAGCACTCCTCACACTCATGTGTCCACACGAATGGAGTCTCTTTTCGGGTAAGGCGAGTCATCGGTAGCACCATCTTGGAGAATCCCTCTATGAACCTCCTATAGTACCCGGCCAAACCCAAGAAGCTTCTCGTTTCTGTAACCGTCTTGGGCCTCTCCCAATCCATCACGGCCTCAATCTTGTTAGGATCAACTGCAACTCCATCAGCGGAAATCACATGACCCAGAAATTTCACCGCCTTGAGCCAAAACTCACATTTTGACGGCTTAGCATATAGCTTTTTCTCTTTCAACACTTGCAAAACAATCTTCAAGTGCTCAGCATGCTCCTCCTCCGTCTTGGAGTAAATTAAGATGTCGTCAATGAAGACGATCACAAACTGATCCAGGTACGGCTGGAAGATCCTGTTCATGTAGTCCATGAACACTGTGGGTGCATTGGTGAGTCCAAACGGGATCACCAGGTACTCATAATGCCCGTACCTCGAGCGAAAAGCTGTCTTTGGGACATCCTCCGGCTTTACCCGTATCTGATGGTAACCGGATCGGAGATCAATCTTGGAATACACGCAAGCACCTCTGAGCTGATCCAACAAATCATCAATGCGTGGAAGAGGATACTTGTTCTTGATTGTCACCTTGTTCAACTGTCTGTAGTCGGTGCACAACCGCATGGTCCTATCTTTCTTTTTCACAAAAATGACCGGTGCTCCCCAGGGAGACACACTCGGCCGTATGAAATCTTTCGCTGAAAGCTCCTCGATATGCTTCTTCAGCTCCGCCAACTCTGGTGGCGACATCCGGTATGGAGCCAACGATATAGGCCCCACACCAGGCAATAAGTCTATGGAGAACTCTATCTCCCTCTGCGGTGGAAACTCAGGAATCTCCTCGGGAAACACCTCGAGGAATTCCCTCACCACAGGAATGCCAGTGAGATCCTCCTGTGTCCCACTCACCAAACCTCCCAACATGACATAGCCAAATGCCCCTGCTCTCAAGGCCCTCCTCGCCTGCAGGACTGAAATGAACGGTGAGGAACTGGCTGTGGACCCACCCGGAGACACCACCACTCTCTTGGCACAACAATCAATCAATGCACAGTTTCTGGACAACCAATCCATGCCCAGAATAATCTCCAGGTTGGCCATCAGCAATCCTATCAGATCTACCGAAAAGTCACGGCCATCCCACTGAAACGCTACATCGCGATGAACAGTGGAGGTCAAACATTTTTCTCCGGTGGCGGTGGTCACCCGCATCGGTGGAGAAAGCACATCACTGGGCAACTCAAGCCCCACAGCAATAGGGGTAGCAACAAAAGAATGCGTTGCCCCGGAATCAAACAATACATCAACAGTTGAACCCCCAATGGTAACAGTACCTCTGACCAGGTTCGGAGCTCTGTCCGACTGCTGACGATCCAAAGTATACACACGCCCCGTAGTAGGTGGCACGGCTGGTGCCCCAGTAGGAACCATCTGCAATGGCACAGCCTGCACTGCAGCAACTCTCGCCGTCGGGCAATCTGTGGAGTAGTGGCCCTCCTTGCCACACTGGAAGCATATCAACTGTCCGGTAGAACACGGCCCAAAATGTGACTTCCCGCATCCCGAGCTTCGAGGAGCAGGAGGTCTAGCTGCGTTCCCCTGAGTAGAAGTCTTTTTAAACTGGTTTGGCGCTTGCTTAGCCGCCAACTGTTTGCCCTTGCCCTTGTTTGCAAACTTCCTGTTCCTCCAGGGAGCGGAACCACCATTACCCTGTGGCACCTCAATCTTGGCCTTCTTGGCCTTACTCGTGCTGTAGAAGTCCTCAATATCACGACACTGCAGGACCAGTGTCCCAAAATATCTGGAAGCAGACCCAGCTAAGTAACCAGCAATATCCTCACTAAGCCCCCTGCGGAACTTAGCAGCCAAGAATGTAGGAGTAGGCCTCGCCATCCTGAAGTGTGAAAACTTCACCAGCTCATTAAACTTGGCCAGGTACTCGTCAACTGACAATGAGCCCTGAACCAAACGGTCAAACTCCCCTTGCTTCCTCTCCTGTGCATCATACGGGAAATACTGACCCAGAAAACACTCCTCGAAGAACGGCCACGTCACCACACGACCCTGCATCTCATAGACGTGAGAAATGTTGGTCCACCACTCATGGGCCTCGCCCTCCAGCATGTAAGTGGCAAACATCAGCTTCTGCGGATCGGTACACTGCATGATCCGGAAGATCTTGTCTAACGCCTGTAACCATCTGGCAGCAGCAATGGGATCATAAGATCCGTCGAAAGAAGGTGGCTTATGCTTGCGGAAAGCATTCAGCCGGCGGTCGATCTCGTCACGATCCTCAGCAAATACGGGGATGGTCTGCAAAGCCCCTATCAAATGACTGCCCTCACCCATCTGACTCTGGGTGTCCTCCTGTTGACTAGGCGGAGGTGGAGGCGGTGGCGGCGGTGGAGGTGGTGGAGGACACTGGCCAGCAGCAGGACCAGCCCTCAACTCCTCCAACATGACCCTCATCATAGTCATGTTGGCCATCCGGTTCTCCTCCAGAACCTCAGCCGTGGCTCGCCTGTTCGCATCTCTGATAGCGTCCAGCATCGCCTGGTTTGCCAACCTCGTGGCCTCCTGGTCGGCTAGTCGGGCCGCCTGCATCTCAGCTAATGTAGCCAGGATAGGATCCGATTGATCCTCGCTCGTACTAGGGTTCCTCCTTGGTGGCACCATGACTCTGCACAAGTTACACAAAGAATGAGTTGATCAGGCCCACGCCATATGGTCACATATGCATTATCATAATACACACCAATCAGAGAGAACACAAAGTAGACACGCAACGAAACATCTTAAGTTATTGCAATACATACAGGCTTTTCCCTAGAAAGTGCTCTGATACCATAAAATGTAACAGCCCGTGTTAACCCGGATTGTTAACATACTATCGTATTAAGCCACGCTTAATTAAAATGCGGAATAACTTTTTCTTTAATTCAATTATGACGTCATTAACCTTAGCCAACTTGATTACTTATTCGATTTCATAAAATACTGCCTGTATGTAAATTGCAAGACAACTAACTGAAATACCTCATATATAAATGATAAGTGAGTATCTAAGCCGCAGGAGTACAACACATAGCCCGGGTCAAAATCCTGATACTTTAATTACAACTTCAATTAAAAGACAATAACAAGTCTGTGTGGCATGGACAAACCCCATGCTCACCAAATAAGGCAACAATGCCCAATAGCAGTCTCAACATAATATCATAATCAAGCGGAAAACATAACAGCAGTCAACATCCAACATGTCAGCATATCATAAATATCAACTCAGCTCTGGACTCCTGCCACCTGAGCCCTCAAAATTACCTGATCCTGAAATAAGCGTCCCCAAACGTGGGGTGAGATCTCTAAACAAGAAATCTCAGTAAGACAAGGGGTCCTCAAGGATCTTCCACCCCAAGCTCACTTACATGTGTAATATAAGTTCAAAAACAGTATTTACAATATAAGTTCCAAAACTATGCGATGCAGCAGATAATCATGCCATGTGTGTTTATCAAATCTACTGGCCAGAGAAATGCAGGAATACGTCTAAACCCACATGAGTACAAGGAACACCGCTTGCACCTCACCCACAGCCTCACCATCTTGTATGTACTACATACTCAGACTTACCGTATAGGTGGACACCACATGCATATCATAAAAGCACATTGCATATAATAGCTCAACAGCATTTCCAAAACATCAAAGCATGTAACACAGCATGCATAAACCACATCCCCATGGGACATGGTGGAACCACAAAATGGCTAAACCGAGGACACGAAAGCTTACCTTGCAAGCTAGCTATCCAAGCCAAGAGTCCAACCTCTCTTAAGTCCAAACACAGCAGTATCACAATCTGATATGGACCAATAATACATCAATATTTATGCATCACAAGCATACAACTTAAAGACTACGCCCTTCCTTTACGTTTTACGTCTTAAGGCTTCCAACAAAGCCATAAGCCCTTAATCATATGATTCTGACTTAGTTTATTAATTACAGAAGTTCAACTTCCTTAATCTAGGGTCCACAAACCCCCAATAGCTTACTGTTCACACAGCACAGCTACTGTTCTACGAAATCCCAGAATATCCGGATATTACAATGGACATATCCGGATATGCCATATCCGGATATCACACTGGCCATATCCGGATATACCATATCCGGATACCCAGATCCCACATCCGGATATGAATATCCGGATACCATATCCGGATATGCATATCCGGATACCATATCCGGATACTGATATCCGGATATCTGTTCGACAAATATCCGGATATCTCATGACAGAATGCAGTTTATGCATTTCGTGAATATCCACCCCAAAGATTCAACTTTTAACACATGTACACGTTAAAGCATGCATCTTTAATCTGTTTTAGGTTCATACTCATTATACCTTCTTGTTTACTCATTAAACATGGAAAAGACATCAACTTTAAGCCATGAAACTAAGATCAAAGATGAGGAAACTTACCCCAAGCTTGAAACAGAGTAATGTGTGCTCTTGGAGCTCTCCAAAAGCTCCTCAACTCAGGCCACACAAAGGTGTACGAAAATGCACACTAAGATGAGTCCTTTCTTCTCAAAGGTGGCTTCTTGGAGCTCCTACAACCAAGGAGAAGCTCACAACTCCCACTCAACACCACACAGCCTCCAAAACAGCTTCCTCACAGCAACTACAACTCAGGGAAGAGCACTCACCCTCTCCACCAAGCTCACACACCCTCAACCAAGTGTCTAGAAGGTGAAATAAGAAGGAAAGATGAAGACTTGCATGAAACAAGCAAAGGAAGCTGAAGAAAGGTGGTGGCAGCAAATGGCCTCTATGTTTCCTACGTAGGTGGCTGCACAATGCCCTAGAAATTTGTGCAACTAATGTATAAATAGGCATTTAAGCCTTAATGCGCAGTATAAGCCTTAATAGCAACGCAAAAGATCTTGATCCCAAACTTTGGAATCTAGACCTACACATTTTTCTAAGATTTTCATATTTTTATTTTATTTTTCGGAGCACCTTTCCGGTACGCGCTTTTCCATAGCCAGTATCAGTTCTGGCATCAGATTACATTATTTTGACCTGAAACTTGCTTTACAAGTCCTACATAATATTCTAGTAATTATCATGTGTTCGTTATAATTTTCCGGGATACTTTTCCGGTACGCATTTATACCGAGTAGCAGAACCGGTATCTGCGCTTTTCTTCCGAAAAGCGACTTTCAGCATTTTTATTCATTCATTATAATTATTAAAGCCCAATAATAATTATTAAGGTTAATTATGGAATCATTTCCTAATTATCATAATTAATTCACTAATTACCTTAATTAGCGGTGCGGGTTCTTACACTTGACGTAGTCCATAGATTGCTTTATGTAATCTGCATACAGGCTTGATGCCATGAGCAAATTTCTCCCCCTGAATGGAATAGCCAAGAGGCAGATCCATATACACATCTTCAAATAACTCACCATTGAGAAAGGCATTGTTGATATCTAATTGATGACGGTGTCAGTTTTGTATAGAAGAAATTGCAAGAAAAGTCTTAACAGTAGCAAGCTTGGCCACCAGTGTAAAGGTATCAATGAAGTCTATTCCTTCTCGTTGTGTAAAACCTTTAGCCACTAGATGAGCTTTATGTCTATCAATTGAGCCATCAGCCTTGAGTTTTAGCTTGTAGATCCACTTACATCCGATTGCCTTCTTGCCAGGTGGTAATGCAACTATAGACCATGTCTTGTTAGCTTGCATAGCACTCAGTTCAGCTTCCATAGCTGCACACCATTGAGGAAATTTGATTGCCTGATGATAAAAGTGAGGCTCATAGTGAGATGAAACATTCAAAATGAAATTTCGGTGTTGTGGAGATAACTGATCATATGAAATGACTGAGGACAGAAGATATAATGTCTCTGCTGCACCAGTGATTGTGTGAGTTAAAAGACTACAATGATAGTCTTGCAGATATTGTGGAGCCTTAGATATCCGAGAGGATCTTCGAGTAATTATAGGTGGAGTGGGATTACCAGTTATTGTGTGAGGATGTTGTGCTGATCCGGTTGTGAATGGAACCTGTTCCTGTTGAAAATCAAGATCCTTACAAGGTAACACCAAGTCAGGAAATAAATCAACTTGTGAACTAACTTGGTCAAAACCTTGAAAAGGGAACACATCTTCATGAAAAACAACATCACGTGATGTGAACAGCTGATGAGTGGTCAAATCATACAGTTTATAAGCTTTCATACCTGGTGAATATCCCAAAAAAACACAAGCTCGAGCTCTAGGCTGAAACTTAGTGCGATTAGCTGACAAAGTGGATGCAAATGCAAGACATCCAAATACACGTAATATAGAGTAGTCAACAGGCCTGTTATATAGGAGCTCATATAGAGATTTGAAATTAAGAACAGGTGAAACAGTGAGATTAATGAGAAAAACAGCCGTGGACACACATGCTGACCAGAAGCATAAATGAACTTTTTATTGAAAATACAAGGCACGTGCCACATTCATAATGTGTTGATGTTTCCTTTCAACCACCGAATTCTGTTGTGGTCTTTCTACACAAGAAAATTGATGCATAACACCATGCTCATTAAGAAAATCAGTAAAGGCAAACTCCTTCGCATTATCTGATCGTAACACTTTTATTTTCTTGCTAAATTGAGTTGATACTAAGTTAAAAAACTTAGGTAAAATAGCATGCACATCATACTTGTGTTTAAGCAGAAAAGTCCATGTAAAACGACTGCAATCATCCACTAATGTCAAAAAATACCGAAAACCAGAATGATCAGCAATGGAAAAGGGTCCCCAAATGTCTAAATGAATAAGATCAAAAGGATTCTCTGAAATATCTGCTTGAGAAATAAAAGGCAATTTGCGCTGTTTGGCTAATGGACAAATGTAGCATGGCCTCTTATTATTATTGGATTGTATATCAGAACATTGAAGTGTATCTTTCATGTGTACAAGACACCTATCAGATAAATGTCCTAATCGATGATGCCAAGTATTAACAGAAACAGTATTAATAGTAGTATCAACCAATGCAGTACTAACAGGAGTTCTAGTATATAGAACATATAAACCTTCCAACTTGCTACCCTTTCCAATCATCTTGTTGGACTTCTCCTGGATAGCAAATGTATTAAGAGAGAAAGTAACTGTAAGTTGGGACTCAACTGATAATGCACTAACAGACAACAAATCAAATTTGAATTGAGGAACATATAGAACATCTCGGAGAACCAATTGAGAATTGAAACGAACATCAGCAATCAAGAAAATCGGTATACTAGTGTGATTGGGTAATGTGACAGTGCAACCATGAACTGGCCGAAAGACAAAAAATGATGAGCATGAGCAGAGATGTGTTTAGATGCTCCTGAATCAACTATCCAAATTTCTTTATCAGAGAAAATTGGATTAGTTGAAATGGAAAAACAGGTACCTGTAGTGAAAGCAGTAGTAGGACCAGCAACCGCATCAGGGACCTTGTTAATAGATGCCATGTGATTGGAAAGCAAGCTCAGGAGTTGACCACAACTATTGGAGTCAATTTTTTGTAGAACACTATTCAGTGGATTAAAAGCTTGCGTATGCTGTGCTGCATCAACATTAGAAGCATGTGCTGTAGCCATATTGGAGGAGAAGGATGATTTCTTCTGTCTAGGTTTGAAGCCTAAGGGATATCCATGAAGCTTATAACACTTATCCATAGTATGTCCATGATACTGACAATGATTGCAAAAGGGCGTTCCTTCTTGAAGCCTTTGTTCGAACCTTCAAGCTTAGCAGCAAAGGTCATTGTGTTGGTAGATTCAACACCAGAGCCGTGAGGTAAGATTTGACGTTGATGTTCTTCTTACATCACCAACGAAAACACTTTGTTGATCGGAGGAAGTGGATCATTGAGGAGCATTTGGCCTCGGATCTGAGCATATGAATCATTCAATCCCATGAGAAAAGCCATCGTATGCTCCATATGAAAATATTCCAACAAGTTTCGAACACCACCACAGGTGCATGAGCCACATGTACAGGCAGGACGAAATGTACTCAACTCTTCCTAGAGAGAATTCAATCGAGTGAAATAAGTTCCAACAGTCTGTTGTTCTTGACTTAAATTAGCCAAGTCTCGTCGAAGCATGAAAATCTTCGGTCCATTTCATTGTTGAAAACGATCTTTAAGATCATTCCAAATTTCTGAAGCAGAATCAGAAAAAAGAATACTAGCAGAAATTTCCTTAGAGACAGAGTTAAGAATCCAAGAGATTACCATATCATTGTTGCGAGTCCAAGATCGGAGAAGAATTGGATCAAGTACATCAGGCTTGGGAATGCTACCATTCACAAAACCTAATTTGTTCTTGACAGAGAGAACAATGGTCATGGCGCGACTCCAGGAGGAGTAGTTGTCTCCGGTGAGAGGCTGAGAGACCAAAACCAGACCTGGACTGTCTGAATGATGAAGAAAATAAGGGCTGGGTGAATCATCAGCACCGTGAAGCGCCATGGAAGAAGAGAAACACTATTTTTAGATCTGAAAAATCACGATCTCTAGATAGGAGAAATACACGATCTCTAGATCGGAGAGGAAAGTTCAGAGTGCGCAAAAAAATGCTCTAGATACCATATTACATCACATGCAGAAGATGAATCAGAGAGGCAAGGAAGAGGAGAGAGACGAGAAAAGGGAAAATGAAAATTCTATTATTCAATCTACTGAGTCAATAGTCATTCACCCATTTATGGTGATGTGTTGTCCGAAATTAAAGCAATTAGAAATAGTAACTAACTTGGTTACAACTCAACTACACTAACAGAATAGTAACTAACTCAACTAAATTACTAAACCATAGTTATTAATTTATTAAATATAATAGAGCAAAAAGTCATTATACCTAAGATACTGAATTTGATCGATCTTGTTCTCATTGTTGTTCGTAAAGAGGCTGAAAATTATGACTGGTTGCAAGGTACTGTTAATTCTACTCATAGCAAAATGGTAATTTATGAGTAATTGCATAAGAATTCGTTCATAAGTTGTGGAAGAATAATTTTGTTTCAGCACATATTTTATTCGAAATTATACCTAGAGAATGTGAAAATCAAATAATACTTTACCAACCATGAGAAAAAGCATAGGAAGAAACAAAGTTTTGTGTTAACGGAATGAACTGGCATATTTTTTTTTTTTTTTTTAATTTTTGAATATCCTTATGATCTATCATTTCAGAACAGATAATTGTCACCTTTAATTTTGGACAAGAGGCATTATTATGAATTTATGAGTACTTTTAGTAGTTGAGTCACACAATGAATCAGAGCAATGTTGGTGGTGTCATTCTTATAATTAATTTGAATTGTAGTTTTTTTTAGCACTTTAATACTATACATTATGGTCATTATTGCAAGATGCAAAATAATTAAGCATTGTTATGAAATAAATGACAATGGCCATGTGTTTGTTTTGCTGCACATGTGGAAATTCATTTACCCTTATTTGTATTCATTTACATTTACATTTACGGTAGTGGATTATACGTGTCTATCATTCTTTGAGGTAAATGTAATACATTTACATAATCATGAATATAGTCATGGGCATGTCTACAGCAATATTGAACTGATTATGAACCTGAAGTTCACTAGCTTATATGCTTTTGAGCATATGAACATGATGTTTCCCGTCTGTGCATTTTTGGTTGAATTATATATGTTGTCGCTATGTCATATGAAGAATTGAAATTTACATGAGTTTGTGAAAATCAATACATAATCAAGTATTTGAAGCCCCTGATGGGCGAATTGTTTAATACACAATTCACTTATTAAATAGAGGGACATTTCCCGACATTAGGGGGAGAAAGCAGAAGCTTGATGAATCTCGGGAAATTATTTTGAATGAAAAACCAACTAAATTATTATAATGGTCCACGTACAAGTATAATTGAACTGAAGTTCAAAATATCATTAGATCACAATCATTAGCAAGGAAAATGCCGTATATGTTTACTGATCACAAAAGAGTGACAAAGTCTCATATCCCCACAGAAAATGAGCCACCTGCTGTGGAGAATTTAATGACACAAAATTTGTTTGAGTTTAGACAACGCCGGAAGCGTGAATGAGACTAAAGACATAAATTCGCGAAAGATGAAAATAAGTCACTCATCACGCCTTCTGAAGAGATTAATCCTGAAGAAAGCGAACCCGGTGAAATAAATACAGCACTGTTAACCGCAATAATCTCGGGAATACGGAACATCCAAATCTGAATATCATGGGAAACGACAAAGATTTGGTTAAGGTTGAGATAAAAGTTAAAATACACTATAGTGGTATGGGAGAAAATATGATACTATCATCCGTCGTCAGCGACACTATTGTCTTCTCAGTAAGTCTGGCTGTCTGAAGAGATAATCAAGATCCAGAATCGTAAACAATTCAAGAATGCCAAAAGCATTCAAATGGGAATGAATGGAATGAGGCAATTAAGAATGAACAAGGGTTTTCGCAAAGACCCTACATCAATTGTGATGTTTATTCTCCCGTAATGAATTCTATTATGTTTCGTTACTTGATCAGTATGGCAACTATGATGCATATTAAGATGCATTTAATGGGCGTCATGATTGCGGGGTCACTTGACAATAATATTTATATCCTCGAAGGATTCTCTATAACTTGAATTCCTAACAATGTAAAATATGTTTGAAATAAATGGGTATTTGTCCGAAAACGAAATAAGAAAATGAGGTTGTGAGATATAAAGTTAAGCATAGTTGCTACTTCCTTGATAGATTATTTTCATCAGGATGAGCGAATTAATTATGGCTATTCGTGAAGGATGGAGCCCTGAAGCTCATGTCATGTATTCTTTTAGCAAGGTTTTAATGAGGCATGGATATTAGCACAACGATGTCCATATGAAATGTTATAAATGGACAGAATTACAATTTACTGTGGGAGAAGATTACGAGATTGCTATTATTGAAAATTATAACTGTTACTCCATTGCCTTAGCTCCAGCAGTAGCTACACACGACTTAATTGAGGGGGAGTTGTTGCTTAGTAATTTTGAGTATTTGTTAAAAATTATATTATGTTTTACTCAGTGTTTTAAAACCACACCCCGCCCCCACGGATTGATCCGGGTCAACCCTAACCCCTCCCCTCTGACGGTTGGGGTCACAAGTTGAACCCTATATGCATATCGACCCCCAAAATCCGGCCGGGTTTCAGTGGCTCTCGGGTCAGAGGGTTTCGCTGCATGTTTTTTTTTTAATTCCATGAAATAACATCGTTTTATTAAAAAAAAATGCTTGCAAACCTAAATCTAGTCGTTCTCTTCTCTCCCAGCGACCTAGACGTCTTCAATCTTCACCTCACTGCCGTGAATCTCCTAGAAAAGGTAAGAATTTCACTCATTCAAATGAAATCCTTACGATTGTCGATGGAAAACAAAAACTCATTCTTAGTTCCTTTAAACTTTTTTTTGTCAGGGACCTTCTCAAAATAGGCAGAATCGGTCAGCGTAGTGACCCCATTAAAATATGAGTCTTGTACTTTGGTATCTTGATACTTTAATTAGGTTGTATAATATTGACTTGTGGTTCTAATTGTTGAATTATATTAAGTATATTTTGAATCTTTGATGATTGGTGGTTTTTTTTAATACTTTCATATAAGATATATATATTTATATTTTTTAATATATAAAACAGAGACAACGTAGTGATCCCGTGACCCTTGATCTCGGCCGAGTCGATGGCCGGGCCGAGTTTTTAAACACTGGTTTTACTGACTGAGGAAAATATATTATGTTATAGTTTTCTTATTAATTTTATTGCATTTCTTCGTTATTTTTTTGACTCTTGTAATTTCGAATGTTTGTTAAAAATTTATATGATTTTTAAAATTCTTATAAATCCATATTATAAATTCTATTCAAATCCAATCTTAAGAAATCTTGATTGTAAAAAAAATTTTTTAAAAAAGTCTTTAAAACCCCTCCAATTCTAAATAATCTTTAATATATATATATAAAAAAAAACTTATCTCGAAAAAAGTCTTTTAAACCAAAACACCCCTCTAAATTGCAGATGAGATCGCTCTCCTCTCAAAGCTAGGATCGACGTGTAAAAATGTAAAATCGTTTCAATTGTCCGATCCCACCATCCAAACTATTTGCGTAAAAAGAAAGACTCACAATTATAGAGAGAGAGAGAGGTCGACGGGAAGAGCGAAAGTGATAAGAGAGAGAGAGAATTGATGGAAAAGAGACCAAAAGGCCTTATATTGTCATCAAATTGTTACAATGAATGAAGGCTTTATTTTTATTTATTTTTTCATTTTATCATTCATATTACATTTATCAATATATAAAATCATTCACATTTATAATCATACATTCATACCAACTCATTTTTTATAATTAAGTTTGACCATGAGAGTTTAACCTTCCATAATTAAGTTTGACAATGAGACAATCAAATTAAGAAAGGAAAAAAATTATACAATCATTCTTATATTATTTAATTTCTCGTGATTAAGTTTGACAAT
This sequence comes from Gastrolobium villosum, assembly GCA_032173675.1. Taxonomy (NCBI): domain Eukaryota; kingdom Viridiplantae; phylum Streptophyta; class Magnoliopsida; order Fabales; family Fabaceae; genus Gastrolobium; species Gastrolobium villosum. Next base: position 45,127 of record JAVKPL010012731.1, read on the forward strand.
GAGACAATCAAACTAAGAAAGGAAAAATATTATACAATCACACTCAATCGTGCTTATAATCAAGTTTAAGTTCTCATGATTAAATCTGATCATAAGACAATCAAACTAAGAAAGGAAACAAAGTTTAATTTCATAATTAAATTTGATTTCCAAATTTGATCGCACAATTTAATTTGTATTTTTGAATTAAAAATAATATCTTAAAATAATTAAAAAAGAATTATTGTTTTACTTTTTATAGAAAAAAAAGAATTATAAAAGAAAGAAGATATTACAAAGAAAGATGCAAATAGTGCATTTTGACAAAACAAAAACCACATGTTTTTTTTATAAGAACCACAACCTCTAAAACTAATTAATAGGAACCCATACAAATCCATGGGAATTGGGACAAACCAATACAATAAACTCGAAAAATCCCAAACGACTTACTACAAAGAAAAGTAACTACAGAATAGTACAAAAAAAGAGACCCTGAAATTAAGTAAAAGAATGCAAATACAGCGTTATGTTTGCTTAATCATTCCTAAACACACTGGATCTACATAAAGGACATGTATTGCGAACCATGAGCCACTTAGTAATGCATTCCCGATGAAACACGTGTGAACAAGGCAAGCCAATTTCACTTGAACCAATCTCCCCGAGACAAATAGAACAGTCGGTGATGGAAGAAGACTCTGCTTCAATCGTGACCTCTTCAAGATCTTGAAAAGATCTAGAGTCTTGTGTTGTTGTGGGCTCTGCTTCAACCGTGACCTCTTCAAGATCTTCTGTTGTTGTGGACTCCAGTACCCTTGAAAGTCCATAAACCCTTTCTCTTACATTGTTTTCCATGTTGTGGTTATTGTAACCCAAGTCCAGCGAATCCAAGACGTAAACATCATCTATAAAGTTGTTTTGCAAGTTGAGGTTGTAACTCAATCCCATACGAGATCGGATATTGCTACTTTGCATGTTGTGGTTATTGTAACCCAATTCTCCACGACCACGAGATCTGATATTGCTGCTTTGTATGTTGTGGTTGTAATCGAAGCCCGATGAATCAAAGACCATAAGCATCTCCTCTCGTTGAGCATTCAAACCCAATATTGGTATTGAGAAAGAAGCCATTCCGCGTTCTTGGCAAACAGAAGTATATAGAGAGAGATTTGTAGACAGAAAGAGAAAGAAAGTTTACTTCAGGGAAGATGAATTGGTAATTTATAGAATTTACACCTCACTTGTTTATTCATTAGCTGGATTTTTTAAAAGTAAGATTGAAATTTGATTTGATTTGATTTGTTTTTCAACATAATATTATTCTGATTTTTTTATTACCGTTACAATGACTACTTTTAGGTTTCTTTATTGATAGTTAAATGTTTTTTTTTTTTTACAATTAAATGTTTATAAAAAAAGGAATCTGTTATGTTTAATTACTGTATTTTTTTTTATGACAAGTTTAATTTCTTTATTGAAAAGGGAAAGAATCGAAATATGCATTTATTATACATAACGAAAAGTTGCAAAAATAATTTGTATGACCTTGTTGTCTTCTTTTCTTGTTTTAATTCACAATATAACATTTATTTATCACTTTTATTTCTATAGTTTTTTTTTTTTTTAATTTCAATAGCCTTTTTATTACGCTTAATTGGCATATAAATGGGTCACATCTTCTTCTCTTTTTTTTTTTTTGAAAAAAAAAAGTAGCTACTGATGTCATATTAGTATAGGTACGAACTTGAATTAAGTCTTCAGTTAATTGCCTGATCACGTGAATTTGATTGTGATTTTTTATAAGGTAAAAATAGTAATTTATGTTATAGTTTTTTTGTTTAAAAGTTATTCTCTTTAGCTTATATGAAACGAATTTCTTTAAATAAAATTTTATACATTTTTTATATTAAAAAGTACATTTTCACATGGAAAAACTTAAATATTGGACCTTTATATATTTCTATTTCTTTTTATAAATTTACCCTTATTACCTTTTCGAGGGGAGTCGGGCCTCGAGAATCCCCACAAATTTCAATTATTTAAGTCAGTTATGAGATTAATCTAGAGCCAGAGCTTAGTCACAGTCTATGAAGCACCGACACTTCAAAAATCTTGACGTGTCGTGTCTGACACTTCCCGACACTTTCCGATACTACGACACTCAAACACGCATTGCAGAGACTCAAAAAAAGATTCAAAGGTCGTGTTGCATTTTTAGGTCCAACTATTAGATTCATGAGATTACGATTACCATTTTATTGACTTTAATTTAAATATTTGGGATATCTTATATTTCTTTGCAAAATTGATGGATATTATAAGTTTAACTTCATTTTTTTGTTAAATTATTGAATATTAAATATAATATACATTACATAAATTAAAAATAATATTTAATATCAAAACGTGTCCTAAGGTGTTGAAATCTAACATTTTGATAGAATTAATGTGTCGGATTGTCATGTCGTGTCAACTTCTGACCTATAAATAATTTTGTTCTTAAATCAATCACTTAACGATTGAAATTTTTTATTAAAAAAGAAATGATTGAATTGATCATTTACTCTCTCTTTTTCCCCCTCTTGAATAACTGCATTTTAGAATAATAGTATTCTTAGAAATTATTTTTCTAACATGAATTCACTAATTTTTAGGCTCAAACTCATCAATCAATGTCAACAAATCATGATAATTCAGAGGTTCAGCTCCTCTACCTCGTATAAATTAGTGTTATTATACTAAATGATAATCCTACACGCAAATCCGATTATAAACCATCGTTAAAAAATTCAGGAGAATCATCTATATCATTGTCGTCAACAAAATAAGTTGAATCTCCTAATTTCAAATTTCATTAGGAATTTTCATTATTACTGAATCTTTCTTGAATTCCTTTAACCCTCTAAAACCATGTCAATGATTAAGTAATAACATTTATTAATATTGATATTCTTATGAGGCTTAATAATTTGTCCCACCAATATTCATTATATCTGTTAGGTAATTTTAGAGAGAGGAGTTAATGTGGATATTGGGTATTTTGTATGCTGATATCACTACAAGACAAAAGCTTATTTGTGACGAAAAATTTCGTCATAAATTTTATCAAAAATGATAATTTTTTTACATAAATAATCAAATTTCGTCACAAATAAACTTGCAACACAGGAATTTGTGACGAAATTTCATAAAATTTTGTTACTAATAAATTTTTGAATAAATACTCTTTTTTGTCCCTGACAATATCCATGAAATCCTTTTTAGTCCCTGGCAATAAAAATGGACCAAATTGGTCCCTAAAATGATGAAAAAATGACCAAGGAGTACCTATTACAATTGACAGAAGGACTAAAGTGGCATTTTTTCATAATTTAGTAACCAATTTGGTCCTTTTTTATTGCCAGGGACTAAAAGGGATTTCGTAGATATTCTCAGGAACCAAAAAAGGTGTTTGCTCTAAATTTTTTTCTTGTAGTGTATTGGTTTTATTTTACAGATTAGTGTAAGAGAATTTCGATTTTAATGAATGTATATTGAATAATGGTTAAATAAAGGAAAGGTTTACGAAAAATGAATTTTGGTGATCTTTTTGCACAAAAATTAACAAGTCCTTATTTTTCATTGCATAATCACTTAAGAAGAAAGGAAGTGGCATAGAAAGCAAAAATTGAGATCTATTCGATTGTTTATATGTTCCTTAATTCCTCTTTTTGCTGTTAAATTTTATTGTTTTAATCCAAGCTTGTTCCCCGGAGTAGTTATTTGATAAATTGGGCTAGAACAACCATTAAGTATTAGATTAGAGTAGTATTAGGAACATTTTAGCTTGATTTTATTTTTATGAGCTTAACGGGTTAAATTGCTCTTTACAGGAAACTTAAAGCCCAATTAAAAGAAGAACCAATGCATCAATGAAGGAAGGTTGAAGGAAAGGAAGTAGAAAAAGACAAAAGAGACATAAAAGCATGCAACAGTGTCCTTTGAGCAGTGAACAGCCAACCAAAAGCCACCACGTTAGCAAAAGCAAAAGAGAATGCCCCAACAATTCGAATTTCTGAGAAAATGTTGCAAAAGGAAGGGGACCAAAGTCCATAGGAGTAAATAGGGTTGATCTGGTAAGGAGCAGTGCTTTGATTGGAGAGAATTTGAGGAATGTTGAATCGTTGAATAAATGGACGAAGGAGATTAACCCAGAAGAAGTGAGCACCTATAAAAAATGAGAGGAACCTTCAGTGTGAGATATCATTGTTGTCTTCAACCTCTCGGCACGCCATTATTGTTCGTAATTTAATTTCTTAGTAATTTTTCTTTTTCAAGTTGTATCGTGATTCCAAGCATGAGCTAAATTACTTTAGTAGGTTATGGTGAGATAGAAGTAGCCCTCTTTGTCTTAGGTTAATCTTATGATATAATTCGTTTTTCTTTAATGGATTATGAGTTGTTTCTTGGTTTACTCGATTTGTTGTTGTGAAGCCCTTTGCCTATTAACGGCATTGAAGGCTAAAACCCTGATTGAGAACTCTTCTAAAGTAATGTGGAGCACCAACAGAAACCTTAGGGTGTTTAATCTAAGGTCCAAGAAATAGGTTGTTGATGATGTACAACCATTAAATGAGATCTAACCATGTATGTATGGCCTAGTAATTGATAAATTGGTCAATTAGGTCTAACCCCATGAAATATTATGTTCATTAGTTGAGTGGATTAAGTCTTGTTTAATTATGAATTCGTTACCCTATTTTTGGAGGTCCAAGAAGTCCCTGAGGTGTTAAATAATAATTTTTATTTTATCTAATTTTATGTTTTATCAATGACATCTACATTACTTTATATGTGTCATGATTTCTTCTTGGACACCTACTTTATTGATTTTATTTATATTATTTACTTTCACAGTTCAAGTATATTAGGGTGTGCATGACAATCATTCTGTTCACTAGCACTATTTCTGAAAAGAAACAATTCTTTTCCGTTTATGTGACTTGGAATAGTTTTTGAGAAAAAAAAAATGTGTTTGATAACATGTTCTATTTGTATTCTGAGAATGAGAATTACGTTTGATAACACACAAAATAATATTAAAAAATAATTCCTATTGATTACCAAAAAATAATTCCTATTAAACATAAAAAAATGGATTTTATAAGAGTTATGTTGTAGGAAAAGTGATTGTGTTATGTTATAGAGATTCATTTTGCGTGCCAGAGTTTTTTTTGTTGCTGCGGGTCCCACAAAATGTTGTGTGTGTAGGAAATTTTTTTGGTCATGTTAAATGATAGATGATAAACCCAAAAAAAATTGGATCATCACTTTTCGTTCTATTGGGTGGTGGTGCTAATGGTGGCGAAGGTGGTGGCATAGTGGTGTTGGCGGCAACGATGGTAGTGGTGTCAGCAGTGGCTGTGATACAATGGTGGTGGTGATGATAGCAACGTTGTGGTGTGGTGATGGTAGTGGTGGTGACGACAGTGGTTGCAGATATGGTGGTGAAAATAGTGGCAGTGGTGGTGACAGCAGTGGCTGCGACGATGGTGGTGATGGTGGTAGTGGTAGTTGTTGCGGCGTTGGTGGCGGCAATGATGGTGACAACAGTGACAATGGTAGTGGTTGGTGACAGTGGTTGTAGTGGTGGTGATAGTGGTAGAGTGGTGGTGGTGGCGTTGGCCGCAGTGGTTGCGATGATGATTGTGGTGGTTGGTGGCGGTGGTGATGTGGCAGTGGCATCATGATAATGGTGTTGGTGGTGACGACAACAATAATGGTACGATGGCGGTGACGATGATGGTGGCGGTGGTCGTGTCGGGATGATGGTGGTGGTGGTGATGATGGTAGAGGTAGAGAGTGATTGAGAAAGATAAGTATTTCTCATTTTTTGCCTTGGAACAAAAAAGCATAATTTTATTATTCTTTTTTCTTTTCCCTTGCACAAAAATAAAATTGGTTCATCCCGAGAACAAAAAAATAAACCAATTTTACCAAAAGGGTTTCTTATCTATTTCTGTTTCGAGGAGCGCAAATTAAAAAAATGTTTCCGGGAAGATTGTCATGCACACCTTTAATAGCTCAATTGTGACAAATGGTGGGACCGATCAAGTTTAAGAAAAAAAGATGGGGTTAAGAATTTCAAAGGATGTATAGGAGAAAAATCTTCTCTCATGTAATATGAGACTAGATTAACCTATATTTGTGTGTGTGTGTGTGTGTGTGAGTGTGTAAACTGTTATGGACCTAGGAAAGGCCCACGTCGACAAGAAGCCCAATCAGCACAAGCCCAAAGGTAAGCTCTATAAATAGGAGCTAAAGACCACAGGTGTGACTGATCTCTCTAAACCTATTTTATGCAATCACGACAGTGCACACACACACCCCTTCAGGCTAAGGCCATCATATAGTGTGTAGTGATTCGCTGTCCCCAAGATACCTAATTCATAGGTATCTAGAGAGAGCCCTAGATCCAACATCAAACACCCGACCTACGGTTGGACACATCTGCCCAAGGAAGAACATTGGCGCCGTCTGTGGGGAGCTTTTTCCTACTACTACGTGATTAAAGGTCGTGATGGTGAGGACAACAAGAAGTGGATTTTAACAACCTTCAAGATCGAACTCCATACACCATCTTGTTCCACCAATCAGGGAGGATCCATTAAATCATCAACCGATCGATACTGATGCGGTCAATATTAGTGATGTGCATTCTGATTCGGCATCAACCCCAGCTATTAACTTGGATGCCCCATATGTGCAGGGCTTACAACCGATGGAGGACCAAATATCAAATGCCGTACAGGTCCCCAATGGCGGAGTTGGTGATTCGCGAATAACAGATCTGGCTGTTGCTGCGGTCCTTCAAAGAATGGAGGAAATGGAACGAAGGCATGAGCTTGAAAGAGAGCAAGGTGCTAGACAGATGCGCAAGTTGGAGGCTCGGCTGGGTGAAGTCTCTAACCCGAATTCGGAGCTGGCCATAACCCAGGTCATGAATGATTTGAGGATCACAAATCCCCAAAAAAATGATAGGACTCGGACTCAAAGAAGGAATGTTGAAAACGTACTTGGCCGACCTCAGAGGAACACTTCCAACACGGCGGGTGGCCAGGGACCCCAGCAGGAGGAAGGCCAGGATGGAGGAAGAGGTACGGAAGGACGAAGAGTGAATCCCGAGCATCTGGACGAAAGGCGCCCATTCCGAAACCCGGATGATGTGGCTGGGGTCTTCAGGAGGAGATATCATAGGGGGCAGTACAATGACAGCCCCTTCGTGGACGGGATCATGGACACACCATTTCCAAAGAACCTAAACTTATCAGAGATTCCTAAGTATGACGGAAAGCAAGATCCCCAGGTCCATTTGGATACCTTTGATACAACAATGTATATTAAGGGAATAGAGGAACCTCTCATAACCCGGCTATTTGCAACTACGCTGACAGGAGCAGCTCAAGCATGGTTTTCGTCTCTACCTTCGGGGTCTATTAGATCTTTTGAAGAATTTGGAGTTAGATTCCTGCTGAATTTTGCTACTAGCAAAAAGCAGCCGAAGTCGGAGTTTGCACTGGGAAAGATAAGACAACAACCCGGGGAAACCTGTAGAAATATCTGGACCATTTTAAAATGGCCGCCCTACAGGTCCCCAGGTTATCTGAGAATGTCCACTTGCATATGGTAATTGCCGGTCTACACGGCTCCTCTAGGTTGGCTAAATCTGTATACAACGACCCAGTTCGGACTTTAGTCGAGTTCACTACACGGTCCAAGAAATACTTGGAGCTGGAACAAATGGAGATTGAAAATGCGGAGCCAAGGCAATACCACGGTCAAATGGAAAAACCTGGAAACCGAAAGCAAAATGATTTTCGAGGTAAAAAACCAGAAGAGACAATCCCAACAAAGGGGAGATTTGAAAGATATGCGCCCCTGAATTCGTCCAGATCACGAATCTGGAGGGAGGTAGCATCCACCGAAATGAAGAGGGTGGATAGGCCTCGGCCATTACTGAATCCAACTGGGCTTGACCAATCTCGGTACTGCGCATTTCATGATGGCCCTGGTCACACTATTGATGAATGCTGGGATCTCAGAGACGCAATTGAAAGGTATATCAGAAAGGGAAAGTTGCGTTAGTATCTGAAAAGAACTCAAGGATAGAAGAATAATAAGAAGAGAAAAGGAGGGCGACCTATGAGCCCGCCATGGGAAAATAAATTCAGGGAAAAAGGCCGAGGTAAGAAGCCAGCTAAAGAAGAGGATGAGTTCGTAGAACCTGAATTTGAATGCAATGTGATTAGTGGAGCTTTCGGTGGATGAGGTGATATCATGAATGCTAGGAGAAAATACTTAAGAGAGGTGCTTTCGATACGAGAGCGGCCTAAGTTTAAGGAACCCGAACCAGAAGCACCACTATTGTATTTCACTAAGAAAGAGTTGGAGGATGTAATGCCAGGACACGTCGACGGGTTAGTTATCACCGGTACGTTAGTCAACTGTAAAGTCAAAAAAATGTTCATGGATAATGGCAGCTGTGCCGACATAATCCTATGGCAGGCATTCCATAAAATGAACCTGGACGAAGAAGATTTGAAACCCTGCAACACGGCTTTGATTGCATTCAACGGTCGTAACACCATACCTAGAGGGTACATTGGCATGAGCCTTACTTTTGGAACAAAGGAGGCCTACAAGTCGGAAAGGGTAAGATTCATAGTAGCTGATTTTCCTTCGGAGTACAACGTAATTTTGGGGAGGCCAACTATCCACGATTGGGATATGTTAGTTTCAACCAAACATCTGAAGCTCAAGATGATTGGTAAGCAGAACACGGTCATCACCATTGCGGGAGATAAAAAAGAATCTTGGGACTGTTATTTTAAGTCGGTTCGGGCAGTGGGAAATGACCTCAAGATTTCAGCCGAGATGAACCCCAGTAGCAGGCAGGATAGTTCAAAGGAATAGACACCAATTAATATGCTAGAGTTGGATATGATCCCGAGGTCGGAACCCGATGGAGAGCTGGAAGAAGTAATCATTGGGGAGGCCACTCAAGCAGCCAAAATCGGAAAGAGGTTGGCGAATGAGGACAAAGTTCGACTTACTGAATGCCTAAGGAGGAACACAGACGTTTTCGCTTGGAAATCCTGTGAGATTCTTGAGCTGAACCCTGATTTTTGTTGTCACAAGCTTGCAGTGTACCCAGGGTCTAAACCAGTAGCTCAGAAGAAAAGAAAGCTCATCCCGGAACGTCGGCAAGTACTGGAAGATCATGTAAAGGAATTGCTGGAAGCAGGGTTCATCAGAGATATACAATACACAACCTGGCTATCCAATGTGGTAATGGTCAAAAAGCCGAATGGGAAATGGAGGGTGTGTACAGACTACACAGACTTGAATAAAGTATGTCTTAAAGATGCATACCCCATGCCCAATATAGACCAGCTCGTTGATAATTCATCCGTTTTCCAGATGCTATCTTTCATGGATGAATATTCAGGGTATAATCAAATCCCGCTACACCCCGATGACTAAGAAAAAACCGCTTTCATCGCAGAAAAGGAAAATTACTGTTACAATGTGATGCCCTTGGATTGAAGAACTCGGGGGCCACCTACCAAAGAATAATGAATCAGGTGTTCGCAGACCAGCTCGACAAAAATGTGGAGGTATATATAGACGACATGATAGTCAAATCGGTTAACTCAGCAACGCACATTGAGGATCTGGAGCAGTCCTTCAAGAAATTAAGGCAACATAACATTCGGTTAAACCCGACTAAATGTGCTTTTGGAGTCACTGCAGGGAAATTTCTAGGATTTATGTTGACTCACAGGGGTATAGAAGCTAACCCGGACAAATATAGAGCCGTGCTGGAAATGAAGTCACCAGCAAGCAAAAAGGAGATCCAACAGTTGACCGGGAGGCTAGCCTCCCTCACTAGATTTCTACCTCGGTATGCGGAAACAACATTACCTTTTTTCAAGCTTCTACGAAAGGAGGCCCAATATGGGTGGACCTCGGAGTGTGAGGCTGCATTCCAAGAAATAAAAAGCAGCTGGCATCACCACCAATTTTGTCTAGTCCAAGAGAAGGGGAGCCATTGATAATATATCTTTCTGTGGGAGATGTTGCTGTCAGCTCGGTCCTGGTACAAGAAAATGACGAAGGGCAACAACCGATTTACTTCGTGAGTCGGCTCTTACAGGGAGTAGAGCTCCGCTATCAGAATTTGGAGAAGGTGGCTTTCGCCTTGCTGATCTCGGCCAGAAGACTTCAGGCATATCTTCAAGGGCACCGGATTGTGGTCAGATCAGACCCGCCAATTCGGCAAATCCTACATAAGCCTGACGTAGCAGGGAGAATGATGGCCTGGGCTGTGGAATTATTAGAATTTGACGTAGTTTTCGAAAGCCGAAAAGTAATCAAATCTCAAGCACTGGCAGACTTTGTCAGAGAGCTTACTTCAATCCAAAAAGAGAACTCGACAAACCCAGACACTTGGAAGATCTACGTGGATGGATCTTCAAACTCCAAAGGTAGAGGCGCCCGGGTTATTATTGAGAACCCGGAAGGAGATATTCCATGCAAATGAACTTTGAAACGCGAAGCAACCAGGCAGAGTATGAAGCATTCATAGCTGGGCTTCAGCAGGTCAAGGAGCTCGGAGCACGGACATGAGTAAACTCTTAGGATTAAACTACTTGGATATGAGGATATGAGTATTTGAGTATTGTTTAATTTTACTTTTTATAGAAAAAAAAAATTATAAAAGAAAGAGGATATTACAAAGGAAGATGCAAACACTGCATTTTGACAAAACAAAAACCACACGTTTTTTACAAGAAGCACAACCTCTAAAATTGAGTGTGAAAAACTCACGAGTTTTTCATATAATATTTATCTATGAAGTTTTCACACTAATTTTAAGGGACACCAAACTTACAATTAACGCCAAATTAAGAATATTATATACAAACGTTATTCCATTATATGTAAGAGATGTTTCTCTGTAATCTTATCCACAAGATATAATACAAGGGAGCAAGCACTATTGAAAAATAACAAAGCAATAGAGGAAGAAAAACGAAATTGGCTACAACTTAAACATGATGCTCAATAATTTTTTTTTTGTTTTTTTTCTCAATACGGAACGAAAGTTCGCATGAATAGCATGGATTTCCACCGTTGACAGCCATAGTGTAACTTCACAGATACCTGCAAAGCTTCCCCAATTGGTAACGTAGACCACAGTAATGATGTCTTTTACATTCAAAATTTTCTGTTCTGAAATTCTTTCCGCCCAGCAACCCAAAGTTTGAATCATGCCACATGACTAGAGTCAAATATGCTAAGGAGTCATCTTATAGTAGTTCTTCCAAGAGATGATGCTCCAATTTTAGTCTCAATATCCTGCATCAATAGTCATAACCATATAACAATCTTGAACATATAAATAGTGAGATGAATCTAACTATGATAGTCACTTCTAAATATATTGTATCTTCACATAAGATTAATGAATGTTGCACTAGCCATATCCACCGAGAATGCAAAGCAATTAAAAATCCTAATCAAAGAAAAAAATAGAAGAAGATGATGCTGCAACCAGCAGCTCTTTTGTGAACAATATATTAAGAAATTTCATGCATCTTCATTTATATTTAAGTGAATAGCCATGTAGTTGGGGATGAATCTCAAATCTTATGGTATAGAAGGGCCTGTGAACACTACACATTTTTTTCTCTATCTTTTAACAAATAATTATCATTTACGGGAAGGGAATACATCCCAAAACCTAAGAGTTCCATCTCCAGCTCCAGTTCCAGTGACAATAGTCTGAGAAAACAGGAAGAGAATCAGACTCGTCACAACCAGAAAAATGATGCAGCTAAGAAAATTAAAAATCTTGTTCATATTCAACTACTCATCATATAGGAAGAGGAATAGATGAAAGGACAACCAAATACCTGCCCATCAGGAGAGATGGCAAGGTAAAGAACTCTATAAGTATGGCCTGTAAGAGTTGCTAGCTGCAAAAAAGGAAAAAAAAAGAGAGGTCAAAAATGTCAAAATTAATTAAATATAAATAATGTCTACATTATCACAGAAGATATTATGTTTACCTTTGACATGCTGGGGTATCTCCAAACTATTATCTCGTTCTGGGAGTAGCTGTGAGTGCTTACTAGTTCATTAACATTTTTAGACCATACGAGATTGCAAACCTGCCATATGCAAAGAACGAATATGTTAGGATCCGACAAATTATCAGAGTAAAAATCAACAAAACACCAAGTAATTGACCCAGAGAACTGGATTTTCTATTATATTTCAGCAACAGAAAATACTACTACAGAGATAATTTGACAATAATGGAAGAAGAAAGGAAAAAATATAAGAAAAGCTAAATGGTTTCCAGAGCAATTAGAGGGTTCTCTGGTTCTCTCCCAATCTGGTTTCCCAGCCCAAGTTCCAATCTATTCCCCTTCACACCCTTCCCCTTCTCCATCTTATACTAAGTCTACCCTCCAGAATATTCTAAAGTTAGTTATACCACATCATTGGTAGCACATAATCCTCCACAACCCACCTTACATATACTTACATGTATATTCCTATCAATACTCCCCCCAAAACACTTACCTTGCCCTCAAGGTGAGGTTTAGCCATCAAGAATCTTATGCCAGGGTCCCATTGCTTGAAATGCAAGGGCCAACTTATTTGCAGCGTATGTTGATGATCTCCTCTATGATCCCACAACTGAAAATTAATGTAGGAGCCAATTTATGCAAGAAACAAAAGAACTTCCCTCGTGAAAACCTTGGCCCATTTTAATCTTGGCAGCATCCTTCCAGCTTTCCCTTTCTTGGAGAAAAAGGCATACGGAAATGCAAATTTGCAAGGAAAAATTTCGATTATTATCTTTCAACAAGATCCATGAAGATTCCATCAATAGAGAACCATATCAGTCTTCAACTTGGGAGGTTCACCGTTGCTGTATTAAGTTATTGATCCTTTACCCTTTTTGTTATTATTTCCTTATTCGGAGTTATTCTTACGAGAATGAATCTAGAGATGCGTCTAACTATACTAATTGGTACTATCTATACTAACAAGATGCATCTACTTTTCGGTAGCCCGGATCGGAAGAATCCACAGTTAAGCGTGCTTGACTTGGAGCAATTCAGGGATGGGTGACCTCCTGAGAATTTTTCCCGGGAAGTGTGCGAGTGAAGAAAAAACACACTGAAAAGTCTCATGTTAGTATGAGGGGATAGTCGTTGATGCTTGAAGCGGCCGGGCATTACAATATCAGTCTTCAACTTAATTGGGAGGTTCACTGTTGCTGTATTAAGTTATTGATCCTTTATCTTTTTTGTTATTATTTCCCTATTCAGAGTTATTCTTACGAGAATGAATATAGAGAAGAGGTAAAGCTTCTCTTGATGACCAAAAGGTCACGTGTTCGAATCTAAGAAATAGTCTCTTTATAAGAATAAAAGGATAATACGTGAAAACCTCTATCTTATTCATCTCATTTACATCGAGTAGGCTTTGGTTAGGCCAGGCAGTTAGTTGTTCTTTTATGCTTTAAATGAGTCACATGAATTACCCAAAACTAGAAAAAATTCAATCCTTTCAAAGTGCTACCCAATAACGAACCTTGTAATAGATCAAATGTAAACCAAAGTGAATACCTGACTTCCCGTGTCCACATTGATTAAGTGCGAGTTTGTAGTTGTATTCCAGAAGCGAATACATCTGTCTGCAGTTCCTCCTCCAGATGCAAGAAGTCCATGAACATGAGGAGACCATGCAATAGCTTTAACAGCTGCTTTATTCTCACAGTACTTCAGGATGGGCTGGGTAGAGAGTCGATTCCAAACAAGCAACTGCAAGCATTCAAAATAAATTATTAGTTAACAATGCCAAGAAGTAAAGAAACAGTGTTGTGGGGCAGTTCATATAGATGATATAGTTTGCAGTTGCATACTCTGTTGTCATTTCCTCCGGATGCTAACTTGCGGTTATCATAAAGACCATTTCAGTCCACAAACCTTTGAAAAACCAAAAAGGGAAAAAAAATTAAATACACGAAGAATGCTAAATCCCATGCACAGTAAGGGGACGTTTGGTTGAGGAGAAATTTTTTGAATACTAGGGAAATGTAATTGATAGAGAAATGGTTGGAAAGTGAGTTTGGTAGGAAAATGTAAAAAAAGTTGTTTGGTTATAATAAATTTTACCGGGCAAATTATGTAATATTTATAAAGTCTATGTTTGGTTGATGATAGAATATTGATGGGTAAATGGTATAAAATTACAAAAGTAACCCCTTATTAAATTTTTAATATCAATACAAATATTTTTAATATCATTACAAAAATAACCCATAATAGAAGGGTAGTTATGTCAAATCCTTTATTCTATATATCCCATTTGCCTAGTTATCATACAATACAACTTTCAAAGTGGCATTGTTGGTCTCGGTTTATTGTTCCATTTTGCACAGAATTGTAGAAGCATAGCCAAATGAGTTGGCTGAGGAATTTTTTAAAAACATTGAATTCATAAAATACCAATATGTAATGCATGGGGTTTTGAAAAGAAAACCCAAACCAAGCACCCTCTGAGTAGCAAATTGGTTAGACCATATTATTTATGAGCAAAAAAAACAAGGTCTTACCTCTGACTTGTGCCCAGACAGTTTACTGACAAAATCTTCCGGTGCACGTATATCTCGTTGATAAACGTTTTTATCCTTGCCACCAGAAGACAAAAGAGAACAACTCCAGGCCAAGGCCCCAACACGTGAATGATGACCTTCCATAGTTCTCGTCCTCTTGCATTGAGATGCATCCCAAATCTACATAGAGAATAGTTTGAGACATGTGTCAAATCATGCTGGTTTGCAACATTCTAGATATAAATGTTTCTGAAAGAAAGAATAAAGAGAACATAGCAAGTTCCAGGATGTGACGCAGAAAAAAATATCTTGACACCACAAAACAATAAAACAAAAGATAACTGTATTTAGCCACGTCCTTAAAAAACATGAGAAATATAATAGTACAATATGGAGGAAAATAAAAAAACAAGGAGGAAAACTAAGGGGATGAAAACTCAAAGCAAGTAATCAAAAGAAGGAGATTCCTAACTCCTCCTGTATCCTTTATTTTTTGTGAGAATACCGATACACTTAGCAATTAGTGGCTAGTATTTAGCCACGTCCCTCGTCTCATTTAATTGAAATATTAATACATAACCAACTTTTTGTATTTTATATTTTAACTTACGCATGATGCATGGCTAAATATTGAAAGGAGTATTACGAAAGCAAAAAAATAAAAGACACTTAAAAAAACCTTCTCAAAAGAAGGGTGCCCTCAAATTGCTTAGAATATGGATAAAAAACAATCCTTGCATTTATCATGTCACGTGACATAAAAAAGTTTTCTACACAAATAACATTTTGTGGGGCCCGCACTTTTTGAAGCAAAAAAAAAACTAAGACACGTAAAATGAATCTCTATAACATCACACAATCACTTTTCCTGTATCATAACTCTTATAAAAGCAATAAGTAATAACTGCTAACTGTACTTGCAATTGCATAAGATTGGATTGACACGTAAACTCATACCTGGACTTTACCATCGCTAGTTCCAACAGCAAGGCGTGTACCACGTTGAGTCTAGCCAACCGAACAAACAGAATCGTTCCCCAATTCACATAATCTAGTTTCCTGCATCTATCGTATCAAAACCGAATCACTCACAACGGAATAATTTTTCAATTTGCCTCGCTGAACATAGCTGTATCACAAATATTCCGAAAATAACCCAAGAAAAATTGAAGTGGTGAAAATTGAGCATCCCTAATTACATTGCTCAATTTTCATTGAAGGAAAAAAAAAAAACTTGGAAGGTAAACAAGACTTCTTACCCTGCCGCTAGAAGCATTCTTCAAATAAACAGAGCTACCCAGAGCCACAGCCAATACATTTTGGGAAGACCAATTCACGAGATTCAGATAAAAATTATCTTGAAGGTTAGGTGCTTCCAGAACCTAACACAGCACGACATTATTGTTAGATAAAAATTGAGTTTTTATGTTTTTTTTACAAGGTAAAACCATAAAACCAAAATTTGGCCCATCTAATATCCCCAACTGAACTTAAGTTTTGGGTTGAATAAATAAAGGGAAAAGATGTGTGTCAATTTCAAAGAATGTAAAGTATTTTAAGAGAGAGAGAAATAAATGAGGAGAGATAGAGAGTTGAAAAAAAAATAAAGATGTGGGTCTCACCTCTTTGTGAGAGTGAAAGGATATAAGTTGTGTTATTCAAAAGGATAAACATTTTTCCCATAAATAAAATAAAGAGGAAATACTTTGGATGCTCAATAAAAAGTAGAATATTATTTTAATTTTTTAGAAAAGAAAAAATAGATTTGTGGTTCTTTTAAAATATTAAATTCTTTAAAATTATATTTTGTTTTAGAATTTAAAGAAGATTCACGTTAATTCTTTAAAAGAATTAATATATATATATATTTTTTAAAGATTCGTATTCTATCTTTTGTTAAATATTCAAAAAAATATTTATTCTAAAATAAATAAAACCCACGGAATTCAAAGAAAAAGAAAGAAACCTTATATGGTGATAAGGAAATCTTGCGAGGAGGTTTAAAAGAATTATGATATGTCCCGTCACCAACACCAACCCCATGAAGCTCATCATCATCAGACATAAAGAGAGAATTCAAGGGCTGTCGAGTCTCCATCTTATAACGGAATATATTCAGACTCCGTTTATCAGGTATGACAGGAGCAGCTTCAGGTCCGAATAATGCCGTACGCAAGCGAGTTTTTTAGGTGTTGTTGGAAACCTCTTCTGACGAGGGTATATTAAAGAGAGCGAATTTAGACGCAGATCTGCTTGGTATGAACCTATCTGAGTATATTGTTCTTGAAGGCGACTTGAATTGATTGAAGTTTATCATTCGTCGGACATGCTCGTGCTGAGAAGTAGAAAGAGATTCACTTAATGACTCCTCCATAATAACATCAACAAAACGAACCCTTCTAGCTTCTTCCCCTTTCCTTTGGCTTGCGTTTAAAGCTCTCACAATCTCCCCGGGAAATATAGCCGTTATTTCGGGAAAATCTCAATGTGCATCAGAGGCAATGAAACCAGTATATATAAGCAAAAAAAAAATGGAAAGTAACTTGATTTACCACTTTCCTTTTCCTTTAAGTAATGTGTTCGTTAATTATTGTAACATTTTTGCTTAAATAATGTTATTTTAAGTGTGTGAATTAAGTTGGGTTTTTTTAATGAATCTAATTTTAGTTTATTTTCATAATTATGTACGGTTATTTGATTTATGACATTGGATTGATATTTAAAGGATTTTAATAGATTATTTTTTGACAAAAAAAACCTATTGATACTCAATTTGGATTTTAAAGGATTGTAAAAAAGTCACATGATATTCGATTAAGATTTTAAAAAATTATTTTAGAGTTTGTCTAAATCCGGTAGTATTCATTAAATAATTAAAAACAATCTTGTGGTATTCAAGAATCTAACGATCTTAATGGATTTTCTATTAGTGTGGATTTTGTGAGATTTTTTAGTGATAAATATAAATTGTATGTTTCTCTCGTAATCTCATCCTAACCTCTGAGATTCCTTTATTACAGTACCTCACAATCTACCCTACTTTTTCTCAAAGCCAATATATTTTCTTTCTTGACTCTCATATGTTTTCTCTGGTTTTGGCATCATCTTTATGCTATTCTTCTACATGATTAAATGATGATTGATGGTTGTGTTTGTCATCTCTAATGTTGTGTTACATTTTCTTTTATTCTTTTATATAAACATAGCATTAATAATACGTTGATGATAAACATGTTTAATAAAAAGTATATTGCCGATAAAAATTTCCCAATACTTTTTATGCACCATATTAGGCACACACTGATGGACAAAATTTCAATATTTATTTGTTGAATAACACAGGAAACAAAATTGTTATTGCTATTGCATAACATCTTTTTGTCATTGAGTTAAAAGAGCATCTATTCAACAGTATTAAACATTCTTATACCATAACAAATTCTTATATCATAATGAATGCAAAGTTACTCTTTGACAAGATAATGAGCAAAAAATAATGCCCATTGCACAATACATATGTCAGCTTTTCACTTTGTTATTTACTAAATTGGAAAAAATACATTCGCATTTACTAAGTAATTTAACATCGTCTACCTCTTAAAACACCATAAATTGGGAAAGCTTTAATTTTAA
>JAVKPL010012732.1:0-64152 GCA_032173675.1 Gastrolobium villosum
TAAATTTTTTTTGTTGATAAGAACTCTTGAATTAAATCATATTCATATTTTATGATGAATATGATTAAAAGTAAGGTAAAAATAATAAGGTATTTTAGATTACTGCATTTTTTTATGTAATTTAGTTGTATCTTATAATGATCTCATGAAGTTAAGTGGTGATAAACACTGATGGTCTCATGATCTCATCTCAATGTGGACATTTTTTTCTTAGTGTATATTTCATGCATACTATTTGTTATAATGATTTAATTTATCCGTATCATGTCAACCACAAAAGATGCATTTAACTTATATTGCAGTTTGCTTACAAAAAAAAACTTATATTGCAGTTTTAATCGAATATTATGATATGGTCTAGAGCTAGAAGCTTAGAAGTATATAATATTTGCTATCATTGAAAATCAAATTATTTTTTGAAGGTCATTGATAGTTTTCTTATGTGAATTCTTATTAATATAAGTAATATTTTTATATTTTTAATATGTGAACAGTAAATCTGGTTCAACTCGGTTGAACCCGGTCGAACCAATGACCCAGTAACCCAATACCTCGACTGGTTCGATGACCGATCCGAGTTTTAAAACACTGGTATTAATATATATATATATATATACACACACACTAGTGTAGAACCCGTGCGATGATCAGAGGAAAAAGATCATCATTTTTGTCGGCGTCTGTCGTTGGTTAATCACTAAAAGAAAGAATCGTGTTAATATTTTATGCTATTTTGGTAGGTGAAAGAGCCACAACACTGACATAAGAATTTGTTATTATTTACCACAAACAAAACTCTCCAAATAAGAAAAATCAACTATTATGCAAATAAAAAATAGTTATGTACTCTATATTTGATTATTTTCATTTACAGCAATGCATACAACATCTAAAGTGATGAAAATATGATATGGAGATTGTCCTACCAAACAAAATATTAAAAAATGAGGAAAAGTTCTTCCGCTCAATACTATCCAAAACAATTATTATCAGCCGTGGATACGCTCAATCAATAATAAGATATCTTAATATACAACAATGCATATAACAGCAATAGTGATGATATGCATTTTTTCTTACCAAATAGAAATAATCCAAACATGAGCCAAATTTCTTGCACTCAATACTATCCAGCACCATTAATAGCACCCTACAAAGACAAAAGAAAAAAACATGAAAAAAAAACAAATATCCTGCAAAAAAAAACTGTGAATACAATATAAAATAAAATTTCTTCTCTATATTAGTCTTCAATACTTTTCATTGACTCAACAATACTACAAAATAAAATCAATTAAAACACATGAATAAAAAATTTAAATTTTACGCTTAACATGAAGGAAATAATTAGAGTAAATAAGAATGAAAACCAGAAAATATATCAACACCCTTGTATAATAATAAAAAATTGTATGATTTTTTTTTTAATTAAGTATCTGATGCACTCCGGCAAGTATACCGATCGCACAAGTAATAAAGTGATAAATAAAGTTCGTCTCCACATGGATTAGGATCTAATATCAATTAAATTTTCTCTTTAAAGAACGGAAGTAATTCAAATAGGGTTTGTGTGACAAATATTGTCAAATTGAGTGAAATTAAAAATAAAGACTTGTTTTTGTGTTTTGAGATTGAAAAATAAAACAATAAAATTGAAAATTGATTTGTAGAAAAATATGAGAAAAGCATTGTAGCCAGAGTTCATTCACCAAATGATCCTCGCTTTTTACTCCGGATTGATTTATAATAATCATTTATATAATCACTCAGATAAATTATCATCTAAAAGATTCAATAGTTAACCCTCAATTCCTTGCAGAGTTAACCCTTTAATCCCATGAGAAACCCCAATTCCTTGCAATGTTTCTCATGGAATCAAGCAATGAGCGCGATAATTTAAGCATCTGCAATCGTATACATGTCTATTCCTAGCACGTATACAGATTGTTATCTTACCCCCTTTCCAGATCAAAACCCCAATATTCCTATCTAAGGTTTTGATCCTCAGAATATCCCCAACTATCAGATTGATCACTTCTAACAAAGGGAATATAAAATTCGCACAGAGTAAAGATAAAGATAATTATATAAATTAAAAACCACAAATCAATCCTTCATGTCAAGGGTTCACATATGGATCGTGACCCTGACTACAATAAAAAGATCTAGCCGATCAACATACTGATCGCTGATCTAAAATTCAACATAAAATCAAAACAAAAGATAAAGAAATACTAAATGTAGATGAAGAACGAAGAACAACTCCAGTGCTCTTCTCCTCCAATCTCCAGATCTGTCCTTGAACCCTGTATCTGTGTTCTTTCTTGTTTTCTGATCTGCCAAGTCTGCTGACCTAATTCAGCAAATGTCACATTTATAATATTCTTTTCTCCTTCCAAAAATGCTCTCAGAAAAGACGGAGATCTGTTCTCGCAAACCCGCGCTGGTTGGCGCCGAAGGTAATTAGCGAGTTAATTATGATAATTAGGAAATAATTCCATAATTGACCCTAATAATTATTAATGGGCTTAGATAATTATATTGAGTTAGTAAAAATGCTGAAAGTCGCCTTTCGGAAGAAAAGCGCAGATACCGGTTCTGCTACTCGGTATAAATGCGTACCGGAAAAGTATCCCGGAAAATTATAACGAACGCATGATAATTACTAGAATATTATGTAGGACTTGTAAAACAAGTTTCAAGTCAAAATGACGTAATCTGATGCCAGAACTGATACTGGCTATGGAAAAGCGCGTACCGGAAAGATGCTCCGAAAAATAAAATAAAAATATGACAAATCTTAGAAAAATGCGTAGGTCTAGAATCCGAAGTTTGGGATCAATATCTTTTACTTTGCGATTAAGGCTAATACTGCGCGATTAGTGACTTTGCCTATATATAGGCACACTAAGGCACAAAACCCTAGGTGCCTCATTTTTCCTACGTGACTGCTGCTGCCACCTTTCTTCTTCTTCTTCTTCCTCTTCTTCTTCTTCTTGTTCTCTTCTTCTTCCTTCTTCTTTCCTTTGCCAAGTGATCACCTTTCATGCTTGTTTAGACATTTGTGAAGGTGAGAGTTAATCTTGGGGCTGCATTGTGGCCATCATTCTGAGTTGAGAGGTAGTTAGTGAGCATGAGTTTGAAGCTTTAGTAATGGCTACTTTGTGGTAGTCATTGTGAGCTTCAAAGTGCCTTCTTGTGGTGCAAGAACCCACCTTGAAGTGCCATTTTCGTGCTCCTACTTAGGCTGAGTGTGAGGAACCTTGGGAGAGCTCCAAGAGCACAACTTGCCTCTGTTTTGAACTTTGGTAAGTTACCTCACTATGATCATGAGTCTATGATGCTTAAAGTTGATGTCTTGGCCATGTTTAATGAGTAAACAAGAGGGTATAAGAAATATGAACCTAAAATGAACTAAAGATGCATGCTTTAACGTGTTGAAGTGTTAAAAATGGAACCTTGGAAGGATATCTTCGCGAAATGCAGAAACTGCATTCTGTCGAAATATCCGGATATTTCGAGTGAGATATCCGGATATTGGATATGATATTCGAGTGAGATATCCGGATATTGGATATCCTGATATCTCGAGTGAGATATCCGGATATGGGATATCCTGATATCTCGAGTGAGATATCCGGATATGGGATATCCTGATATCTCGAGTGAGATATCCGGATATGGGATATCCTGATATCTCGAGTGAGATATCCGGATATGGGATATCCTGATATCTCGAGTGAGATATCCGGATATGGGATATCCTGATATCTCGAGTGAGATATCCGGATATGGGATATCCTGATATCCTGAGGGAGATATCCGGATATTGGATATCCTGATATTTCGAGTGAGATATCCTGATATGGGATATCCTGATATTTCCAATGAGATATCCTGATACGGGATATCCTGATATTTCCAATGAGATATCCGGATATCCTGGGATTTCGCAGGTAGCTGTGCTGTGTGAACAGTAAGCTATTGGGGGTTTGTGGACCCTAGATTAAGGAAGTTGAACTTCTGTAATTAATAAACTAAGTCAGAATCACATGATTAAGGGCTTATGGCTTTGTTGGAAGCCTTGAGACGTAAAACGTAAAAGAAAGGCGTAGTCTTTAAGTTGTATGCTTGTGATGCATGATTATTAATGTATTATTGGTCCATATCAGATTGTGATACTGCTGTTGTGGACTTGTGAGTGGTTGGACTCTTGGCTTGGATAGCTAGCTTGCAAGGTAAGCTTTCGTGTCCTCGGTTTAGCCATTTTGATGTTCCACCATGTCCCATGGGGATGGGTTTATGCATGCTGTGTTACATGCTTTGATTATTTTGGAAATGCTGTTGAGCTGTTTATATGTAATGAGCATTATGATATGCATGTGGTGTCCACCTAGACGGCAATCCTGAGTATGTGGTACATACAAGATGGAGAAGCATGTGGGTGAGGTGCAGGTAGTATCCATGTACTCATGTAGGCATAGACGTATTCCTACATTTCTCTGGCCAGTAGATTTGAAAGCACACATGACATGATTAATTGCTGCATCGCATGATTTTAGAACTTATACTGTAATACTGTTTTTAGAACTTATATTACACATGTAAGTGAGCTTGGGGTGGAGACTCCTTGAGGACCCCTTGTCTTACTGAGATTTCTTGTTAGAGATCTCACCCCACGTTTGGGGACGCTTATTTCAGGGTCAGGTAATGTTGAGGGCTCAGGTGGCAGGAGGCCAGAGTTGAGCTGATATTCTGATATGCTGTCTTGCTGGATTTGCTGTTATGTTTTCCGCTTTTATTATGCTGATTATGTTGAGACTATTTGTTGGGCATTGTTGCCTTATTTGGTGAGCATGGGGTTTGTCCATGCCACATGTTTGTGTTATTGTCCTTTTACTTTAATGTTGTAATTAATGTATCAGGATTTTGACCCAGGCTGCATGTGTAGTCCTGCGGTTCTAGATACACACATTATATTTATGTACGAGGTATTCAGTTAGTTGTCTTGCAATTTACATACAGGCAGTATTTTTATGAAAATGATTAAGTAATCAAGTTGGTTAAGTTAATGACGTCATAATTGAATTAAAGAAAAAGTTATTCCGCATTTTAATTAAGCGTGGCTTAATACGATAGTGTGTTAACAGACCGGGTTAACACGGGCTGTTACATTTTATGGTATCAGAGCACTTTCTAGGGAAAAGCCTGTATGTATTGCAATAACTTAGGATGTGTCGTTGCGTGTCTACTTTGTGTTCTCTCTAACTGGTGTGTGTTATGATAATGCATGTGTGACCACATGGCGTGGGCCTGATCAACTCATTCTTTGTGTAACTTGTGCAGAGTCATGGTACCACCGAGGAGGAACACGAGTACAAGCGAGGATCAATCGGATCCTGTCCTGGCTGCATTAGCTGAGATGCAGGCGGCCCGACTAGCCGACCAGGAAGCCACGAGGCTGGCAAACCGGGCGATGCTGGACGCAATTCGAGATGCGAACCGGCAAACCACGGCAGAGGTTCTGGAGGAGAACCGGATGGCCAACATGACGATGATGAGGGTCATGTTGGAGGAGCTGAGGGCTGGTCCTGCTGCGGGCCAGGGTCCTCCACCACCTCCACCGCCGCCACCGCCTCCACCTCCGCCTAGTCAACAGGAGGACACCCAGAGCCAGATGGGCGAGGGTAGTCATTTGACGGGGGCTATGCAGACTATCCCCGTTCTTGCTGAGGATCGTGACGAGATCGATCGCCGGCTGAATGCTTTCCGCAAGCATAAGCCACCTACCTTCGACGGATCGTATGATCCCATTGCTGCTGCCAGATGGTTACAGGCGCTGGACAAGATTTTCCGGATCATGCAGTGCACCGATCCGCAGAAGCTGCTGTTCGCCACATACATGCTGGAGGGCGAGGCCCATGAGTGGTGGACCAACCTGTCTCAGGTCTATGAGATGCAAGGTCATGTGATGACATGGCCATTCTTCGAGGAGAGCTTCCTGGGTCAGTACTTCCCTTATGACTCACAGGAGAGGAAGCAGGGGGAGTTTGACCGGTTGGTGCAGGGCTCGTTGTCTGTCGACGAGTACCTGGCCAAGTTTAATGAACTGGTCAAGTTCTCTCATTTTCGCATGGCGAGGCCTACTCCTACATTCTTGGCGGCCAAGTTCCGGAGGGGACTTAATGAGGATATTGCTGGACATCTCGCTGGTTCTGCTTCGAGAGACTTCGGAGCGTTGGTGCAGCAGTGCCGCGACATCGAGGACTACTGCCAGGCGAGTCAGGCCAAGAGGGCCAAGGTTGAGGTGCCACAGAGCGCTGGTGGTTCTACTCCCTGGAAGAACAAGAAATTTGCCAACAAGGGCAAGGGTAAACCACCATTGGCGGCTAAGCAAGCGCCAAATCAGTTCAGGAAGACTGCTGCTTCGGGGAACGCCGCTAGACCTCCTGCTCCCAGATGTTCTGGATGCGGGAAGTCACATTTTGGGCCGTGCTCTACCGGTCAGCTGATTTGCTTCCAGTGTGGCAAGGAGGGCCACTACTCGAGAGATTGCCCGACGGCGAGAGTTGCTGCAGTGCAGGCTGTGCCATTGCAGATGGTTCCTACTGGGGCACCAGCCGTGCCACCTACCACCGGACGAGTCTACACACTTGATCGTCAGCAGTCGGACAGAGCTCCGAACCTGGTCAGAGGTACTGTTACCATTGGTGGATCAGCTATTGATGTTTTATTTGATTCCGGGGCAACGCACTCTTTTGTTGCTACCCCTATTGCTGTGGGGCTTGAGTTGCCCAGTGATGTGCTTTCTCCACCGATGCGGGTTACCACCGCCACCGGAGAAAAATGTTTGACCTCCACTGTTCATCGCGATGTAGCGTTTCAGTGGGATGGCCGTGACTTCTCGGTAGATCTGATAGGATTACCGATGGCCAACCTTCAGATTATTTTGGGCATGGATTGGTTGTCCAGAAACTGTGCAATGATTGACTGTTGTGCCAAGAAAGTGGTGATGTCTCCGGGTGGGTCCACAGCCAGTTCCTCACCGTTCATTTCAGTCCTGCAGGCGAGGAGGGCCTTGAGAGCAGGGGCATTTGGCTATGTCATGTTGGGAGGTTTGGTGAGTGGGACACAGGAGGATCTCACTGGCATTCCTGTGGTGAGGGAATTCCTCGAGGTGTTTCCTGAGGAGATTCCTGAGTTTCCACCACAGAGGGAGATAGAGTTCTCCATTGACTTATTGCCTGGTGTGGGGCCTATATCGTTGGCTCCATACCGGATGTCGCCACCAGAGTTGGCGGAGCTGAAGAAGCATATCGAGGAGCTTTCAGCAAAAGATTTTATTCGGCCGAGTGTGTCTCCCTGGGGAGCACCGGTCATATTTGTGAAAAAGAAAGATGGGACCATGCGGTTGTGCACCGACTACAGACAGTTGAACAAGGTGACAATCAAGAACAAGTATCCTCTTCCACGCATTGATGATTTGCTGGATCAGCTCAGGGGTGCTTGTGTGTATTCCAAGATTGATCTCCGGTCCGGTTATCATCAGATACGGGTAAAGCCGGAGGATGTCCCAAAGACAGCATTTCGCTCGAGGTACGGGCACTACGAGTACTTGGTGATCCCGTTTGGACTCACCAATGCACCCGCAGTGTTCATGGACTACATGAACAGAATCTTCCAGCCGTACCTGGATCAGTTTGTGATCGTCTTCATTGACGACATCTTGATCTACTCCAAGACGGAGGAGGAGCATACCGAGCACTTGAAGATTGTGTTGCAAGTGCTAAAAGAGAAGAAGCTCTATGCGAAGCCGTCAAAATGTGAGTTCTGGCTCAAGGCGGTGAAATTTCTGGGTCATGTGATTTCTGCTAATGGAGTTGCAGTTGATCCTAACAAGATTGAGGCCGTGATGGACTGGGAGAGGCCCAAGACGGTTACAGAAGTGAGAAGCTTCTTGGGTTTGGCAGGTTACTATCGGAGGTTCATAGAAGGATTCTCCAAGATGGTGCTACCGATGACTCGCCTTACCCGAAAGGAGACTCCATTCGTGTGGACACATGAGTGTGAGGAATGTTTCCAGGAGTTGAAGGAGAGACTGACTACTGCTCCTGTGTTAGTCCTTCCTGATCCTGCGGAGCAATTCGAATTATACTGCGATGCCTCTGGTAAAGGACTGGGCTGTGTGCTGATGCAGAAAGGTAAAGCGGTTGCTTACGCTTCAAGACAGTTGAAACCTCATGAGGAGAACTACCCGACTCACGACTTGGAGTTGGCAGCCATTGTTTTTGCTTTCAAGATTTGGAGGCACTACCTGTTTGGCATGAAGTTTGCTGTATTCAGTGATCACAAGAGCCTGAAGTATCTGTTTGACCAGAAGGAGCTGAACATGAGACAGCGAAGATGGATGGAGTTCTTGAAGGACTACGACTTTGAGTTGAGGTATCACCCTGGCAAGGCCAATGTGGTAGCCGATGCTTTGAGTCGGAAATCCGTGAGCTTATCCAGCTTAATGATGAACGATTACGAGATGATCGAGAAGTTCAGAGACTTGAGAGTGAACTCCTTGTTCGGGGGTGCACTACTTGAAATGGAGACAGCGGAAGTGATCAATGAGCTGATGGAAAAGATCAAAGAGGCGCAAGTGCAAAGAGAGTGCCTCGATTATGTGAAAAACCAGGACGGTGTGTCTTGGAACGATGTTGGTTTGCTGCTGTTCCAAAAGAGGATTGTGATTCCTCGAGGGCCATTAACTGAGGAGGTTATGGCAGAGGCTCATAAGGGCCGGTTCACTATCCACCCTGGCGCCACAAAGATGTACCAGGACCTAAAAAGGAATTTTTGGTGGCCGGGCATGAAGAAGGACATAGCGGTCTACGTGTCCAAGTGTCTGATTTGCCAGAAAGTAAAGATCGAGCACCAGAAACCGTCTGGTAAACTTCAACCTCTGGAGATTCCACAGTGGAAGTGGGAGAGTATTTCCATGGACTTCGTGGTGGGATTGCCTAAAACTCAGGCTGGTTGTGACTCTATCTGGGTCATTGTGGACAGATTGACCAAGTCTGCCCATTTTCTTCCAGTGAAGGTGAGCTTCACTACAGAGCAGTTGGCCAAACTATATGTCCGTGAGATTGTGAGGCTTCACGGGGTGCCCGAGAGTATCATCAGTGATAGGGACCCGAAGTTCACATCTCGGTTCTGGGAGGCGCTGCAGGAGGCTTTCGGTACGCAGTTGAGATTGAGTACCGCCTATCACCCTCAGACTGACGGACAGACTGAGCGGACCATCCAGACATTGGAGGACATGTTGAGAGCTTGCACGTTGGAGCAGGGTTCTGCATGGGATAGGTACCTTCCGTTGGTTGAATTTTCATACAACAACAGTTTTCATGCTAGTCTGGGCATGGCACCCTACGAGGCGCTGTATGGTAGGAGGTGTCGGACTCCTACCTGCTGGTCTGAGGTTGGAGATAAAGAGCTATTCGGCTTGGACTTTGTCCAAGATACTACCCTACAGATCCAGATGATCAGGGAAAAGTTGAAGCAGGCGCAGAATCGTCAGAAAAGCTACTATGATGTCAAGCATCGTCCTCTGGAGTTCAGTGAGGGTGAGCACGTGTTTGTGAAACTTTCACCTGTCACCGGTGTTGGACGGGCACTCGGCGTGAGGAAGTTGAGCCCGCGATTCATAGGGCCCTACCAGATCCTTGGTAGAGTAGGACCAGTTGCCTATCGACTCGCCTTACCTCCGAACCTAGCCAACATCCACGACGTGTTTCACGTGTCTCAGCTTCGAAAGTACATAGCAGACCCTTCGCACGTGGTGCAGCCGGATGATGTGGAGGTTCGGGAGAACCTAAAGACTCCCGTCGGACCACTCAAGATCCTCGATCGTGGCGAGAAGCAGTTGAGGAGCAAGATCATTCCGATGGTCAAAGTGCAATGGTCAGGAAGAACTCCTGAGGAGTGTACCTGGGAGCGAGAGGACGAGCTTCTCCGACAGTATCCCGACTTTCGAGACAGGTATGTTTCTGATTTTGAGGACAAAATCCTTAAAAAGGTGGGGTGAATGTAAGAACCCGCACCGCTAATTAAGGTAATTAGCGAGTTAATTATGATAATTAGGAAATAATTCCATAATTGACCCTAATAATTATTAATGGGCTTAGATAATTATATTGAGTTAGTAAAAATGCTGAAAGTCGCCTTTCGGAAGAAAAGCGCAGATACCGGTTCTGCTACTCGGTATAAATGCGTACCGGAAAAGTATCCCGGAAAATTATAACGAACGCATGATAATTACTAGAATATTATGTAGGACTTGTAAAACAAGTTTCAAGTCAAAATGACGTAATCTGATGCCAGAACTGATACTGGCTATGGAAAAGCGCGTACCGGAAAGATGCTCCGAAAAATAAAATAAAAATATGACAAATCTTAGAAAAATGCGTAGGTCTAGAATCCGAAGTTTGGGATCAATATCTTTTACTTTGCGATTAAGGCTAATACTGCGCGATTAGTGACTTTGCCTATATATAGGCACACTAAGGCACAAAACCCTAGGTGCCTCATTTTTCCTACGTGACTGCTGCTGCCACCTTTCTTCTTCTTCTTCTTCCTCTTCTTCTTCTTCTTCTTCTCTTCTTCTTCCTTCTTCTTTCCTTTGCCAAGTGATCACCTTTCATGCTTGTTTAGACATTTGTGAAGGTGAGAGTTAATCTTGGGGCTGCATTGTGGCCATCATTCTGAGTTGAGAGGTAGTTAGTGAGCATGAGTTTGAAGCTTTAGTAATGGCTACTTTGTGGTAGTCATTGTGAGCTTCAAAGTGCCTTCTTGTGGTGCAAGAACCCACCTTGAAGTGCCATTTTCGTGCTCCTACTTAGGCTGAGTGTGAGGAACCTTGGGAGAGCTCCAAGAGCACAACTTGCCTCTGTTTTGAACTTTGGTAAGTTACCTCACTATGATCATGAGTCTATGATGCTTAAAGTTGATGTCTTGGCCATGTTTAATGAGTAAACAAGAGGGTATAAGAAATATGAACCTAAAATGAACTAAAGATGCATGCTTTAACGTGTTGAAGTGTTAAAAATGGAACCTTGGAAGGATATCTTCGCGAAATGCAGAAACTGCATTCTGTCGCGAAATATCCGGATATTTCGAGTGAGATATCCGGATATGGGATATCCTGATATCTCGAGTGAGATATCCGGATATGGGATATCCTGATATCTCGAGTGAGATATCCGGATATTGGATATCCTGATATCTCGAGTGAGATATCCGGATATGGGATATCCTGATATCTCGAGTGAGATATCCGGATATGGGATATCCTGATATCTCGAGTGAGATATCCGGATATGGGATATCCTGATATCCTGAGGGAGATATCCGGATATTGGATATCCTGATATTTCGAGTGAGATATCCTGATATGGGATATCCTGATATTTCCAATGAGATATCCTGATACGGGATATCCTGATATTTCCAATGAGATATCCGGATATCCTGGGATTTCGCAGGTAGCTGTGCTGTGTGAACAGTAAGCTATTGGGGGTTTGTGGACCCTAGATTAAGGAAGTTGAACTTCTGTAATTAATAAACTAAGTCAGAATCACATGATTAAGGGCTTATGGCTTTGTTGGAAGCCTTGAGACGTAAAACGTAAAAGAAAGGCGTAGTCTTTAAGTTGTATGCTTGTGATGCATGATTATTAATGTATTATTGGTCCATATCAGATTGTGATACTGCTGTTGTGGACTTGTGAGTGGTTGGACTCTTGGCTTGGATAGCTAGCTTGCAAGGTAAGCTTTCGTGTCCTCGGTTTAGCCATTTTGATGTTCCACCATGTCCCATGGGGATGGGTTTATGCATGCTGTGTTACATGCTTTGATTATTTTGGAAATGCTGTTGAGCTGTTTATATGTAATGAGCATTATGATATGCATGTGGTGTCCACCTAGACGGCAATCCTGAGTATGTGGTACATACAAGATGGAGAAGCATGTGGGTGAGGTGCAGGTAGTATCCATGTACTCATGTAGGCATAGACGTATTCCTACATTTCTCTGGCCAGTAGATTTGAAAGCACACATGACATGATTAATTGCTGCATCGCATGATTTTAGAACTTATACTGTAATACTGTTTTTAGAACTTATATTACACATGTAAGTGAGCTTGGGGTGGAGACTCCTTGAGGACCCCTTGTCTTACTGAGATTTCTTGTTAGAGATCTCACCCCACGTTTGGGGACGCTTATTTCAGGGTCAGGTAATGTTGAGGGCTCAGGTGGCAGGAGGCCAGAGTTGAGCTGATATTCTGATATGCTGTCTTGCTGGATTTGCTGTTATGTTTTCCGCTTTTATTATGCTGATTATGTTGAGACTATTTGTTGGGCATTGTTGCCTTATTTGGTGAGCATGGGGTTTGTCCATGCCACATGTTTGTGTTATTGTCCTTTTACTTTAATGTTGTAATTAATGTATCAGGATTTTGACCCAGGCTGCATGTGTAGTCCTGCGGTTCTAGATACACACATTATATTTATGTACGAGGTATTCAGTTAGTTGTCTTGCAATTTACATACAGGCAGTATTTTTATGAAAATGATTAAGTAATCAAGTTGGTTAAGTTAATGATGTCATAATTGAATTAAAGAAAAAGTTATTCCGCATTTTAATTAAGCCTGGCTTAATACGATAGTGTGTTAACAGACCGGGTTAACACGGGCTGTTACACTAACTAGCGCCAACTTCCTTTTCCTTTTAGGCGCTAGCTAGCGCCAATGCACTGACTTACGGCGCTAGCTTGCGCCATTTCCTTTGTAAATTGGCGCTGCCTTGCGCCAACCTTCTGTGTTATTGCGCTGAGAAGCGCCACTTTCTTGGGCGCTAGGTTGCGCCAACCTTCTGTGATATTGCGCTGAGGAGCGCCACTTTCTTCATGAGTGGGCGCTAGGTTGCGCCAAGGTTCTGTCTTGTTGCGCTGAGGAGCGCCACTTTGTTGCTACCTCGCGCCACTTTGATGTCCTCGCTGTAAAGTTCGTAATCTGGTGCGGTTTTGCGCCAGTTTGGTGCTGACCCGCGCCATGCTTGGAACTCATAGTGTGCTATAGTCTCTCTTTTCATTGTAATTATATTATTACATCTAATTAATCAAGTTTTGTATATTCATAGGATTGTATAACATATACCAATGGTTGCTTAAATTATTCACTTTTATTGTAATCATCATTTTTTCAATTTATTTCATTCCTTATAAAATATCTTTTCTTTGTAATTATTATTATTGATGCACTTAAGTCACCATAAATTATTATAATTTCATACGTTTTAGTTTTAAGGCCTTTTATGAATTTTAATAATTGCAGACGTTTCAATTTGCATGATTTTATGTTTGGTTTATGGTTATTTCCGTTTTCTATTAATTTTTAGGGATAGGTTATTCTGCCCACTCCCTGCTTACCTTTACCTACCTCTCTCAACATCGTTGGATTACAATCTAATCTAACGGTTCAGATTCAAAAGATAAATAAAACCCTTTTTACTCTTTTCTCTCTCTAACTCCATCCTTTCTCTTCTCAAAATAATGATATAGATGTTGGCAGGCTTATTTTGAGTTGAAAGATCTTGAAGTATATTTTTCTATTTTCATCTTGTGGTGTTATTTATTTATTTTTTTGGTTGTTTGTTTTGTGATAGTTCAGATCTAGTTTATAGAAATGAATGACTTTTTCTCTTTCTTTTTTTAACCTTTTTTCTGTTTTGTTTATAAACTAAAATAATGCTTTTCTGAACAAATTTATTCCTCAAATCTGTGAACTAATGAGAGGAAGAAAATAAAGATGAAGAAACTTCTCATGACCAAAGCACGATTGTACAAAGAAGTAGGGAAGAATTTCTTTCCAATTTCTTCTTGGAACCTTGAGTTAACATGTGCATGCAGGTGCTGGTTACTTCGTTTGGCGAGCTTGAAGGGAATGCATTTCTTGATCCTAGGACTGCTCAAGTAGCAATAGTTGACCATGTTAAACAAGTAAGTCCTCTCTCTATCTGAGCTTAAGTGGATCAACCAAATACCGGGTTAATTTCTTATATATTGTTTCAGAAAAGAAAAAACTAAAGCGGGGGAGATAAATAATGCATTTCTCCACTTTGAAGATATGCTTTCATAGGGAAATTTATAGGGGGGAGATAAATAGCAAGAAACCCATAGCATCAATGTTTATATGCCCCTTTACTGGAGTAGGGTACCAGATAGATAAGAAATGGATGCATATAAAAACGTATAAAAATTTCATGGGTATAGACAATTTTGAGAAATATTTCAAAAAAAAGTTTTGTAATTATATGTATCAAACTTTATTATGAATGATTAGTCGTATATGAAAGTATTGGAGTAAGATGGAAATCATTCTTTTGTGCCACAACTTTGGGTTCGTTTACCATCTTTTGGTTTGTAAATGAATCTCATAAAAAGAAAGAAAGATGGAGGTTGTGTTATTAATGTCTTCCAAATTTGTATATTTTGGTTTCCGATTTGTTATTGTTCTTTAAATGTGTGTACTTGAGCTTGAACAACAGTGAACATCAAACAGCTTAGCCATATTGGGATTAGGCAAATGACAAGCTTTGCTACATAGGTTAGTGGGGTCCCATTTAAGCAAGTGTCTTAATCATACAAATTTATTTTAGGGTTTTATAAGAATTATGTTGTAGGAAAAGTGTTTGTGTTATGTTATAGAGATTCTTTTTGCGTGTCGGAGTTTTTTTTTTTTTTTGCTGCGGGACCCACAAAATGTTGTGAGTGTAGTAGGAAATTTTTTCTGGTCATGTTAAATTATAGATGATAAACCCTTTATTTTACCTATTTTTCTTGGTTTTGGTTTTGGTTTGACCTATACGGTAATATTGTTAACTTATGCCATTTCTTTGTTTCTTTCGATAAATGCACTATATATGTAGTTATGTACGTCAAGTATAGAGTCATTTATAATTTTGATGGATCTCAGTAACTAATATGTTATTGGAGTTTAAATGTGGCGCTCCCGACGCACAGGTAATGGGGTGGGGTAAAGGAGAGAGAATGAAAGAGAGATTGAGGAGAGAGAAGAAAAAAGAGAAAAAAAATAAAATAAAAAATACATAGCTTGAAAAAATAACAATAGAAAAGAAAAGTGAATTGTAATTTGAAAAATTATAAAGAGTCCTTCCCATTTTTAAATTGAACACAAAAACAAATATAAAAAGCTTGAGTGCTCCACCGCAAAGTCTTACATAGCTTTATTTTTTACATAGCTTTTCTTTATTTTTATTATCATAATTCTAGCTCATCAATTGAATACGAGCAACACCTTGCCCCATCTAAGCTGCTGAGGGCCCTCTGACATACTGAACTGGACCAACTTCTGATAGAGCACGCACGAACGCTGCAATGCCAACACCATCTACTGACCCTTCAGTTCCACACAAAGTATTAGTGTAATCAAGTGAAGGGTCGTTGTAAATTTCCCACCATTTTTGCACCAGCATCCTTATGTCTTCCCTCTGCATATTCTCTTCCTTCCCGTTATATCTCCACGGCTTCGAACCCTAAAAAGGAACAAAAAAAATAACAAATTCAATTCAAGCGCTCACAAACAGAATAAATAAACTTTTTAATTAGTTAGTTAATGAATTCGAGTCCCATACCGCTGCACAGTAGTGAACAACCTTGACTTTATCAAGGTCAACATTCTCCGGGTGACGCCATAACATGGCAAGGACGAGATTGTACACCAAAGGGATAGGCTTGTAGATGTCCTTAAAGTACATGTTCAAGAAATCCTGTTCCGCAAACGATGTAGGAGTAGTGACTTGCACTGTCCTTAGCAGGTCATGGTAGGTGGCAATGCTGGGCTCGAACAAAAACATGCCAGCATTGAAGTAAAGGGAAGGAGGTGAACCTAATTCAATGGGCCATTGCACCTTCTGAGTGCATTGCTGACAGTACCCAACTTGGTACTGTGGGGTGTGACTCCAAGTCTTCTCACAGAAGCAATCCATTACAGCGTACAAATGACCATCAGGTAGATCAAATAGATGATCTATGTTTTCATAAACTTGAATGTCGCCGTCCAAGTAGATCATCTTGCTGTATTCTGCAAACTGCATCA
Organism: Gastrolobium villosum; assembly: GCA_032173675.1. Classification (NCBI taxonomy): domain Eukaryota; kingdom Viridiplantae; phylum Streptophyta; class Magnoliopsida; order Fabales; family Fabaceae; genus Gastrolobium; species Gastrolobium villosum. Next base: position 16,160 of record JAVKPL010012732.1, read on the forward strand.
AATCCAAATCCAATTAGCCATTTTCCTAAAAAGATTAATATTTCACGTATTATAAGAGATAAACAAAACAAAACAAAAATACATGAAATTTATATTTTCTTTTCTCTCTTCTTTTTACATAGATAGAAAAGAAACATAGATCCCTTTAATAAAATATATAAAACAATGGGAGTTATTGATCTTATGTTGCATAAGATATGTACTCATGTGAAAGAAACAAAGTTGTGGGGTCCACAATTTAAAAAAAAAAATAAAAAAGAAAAAAAAAATGGGCACAAAATTCTATGGGTGTGTAACATGAGATAATAGCCTTATGTGACATACAATATTAGAAATTAACAAGGTTAAACTCTTCAAGATCGCTTCAATATTGGAAATTAGTGCACGCAACAAATATAATTAGTGCATGAGTATATCTGTCAACGAAAAAGACAAAATAAGAGAAAAGAATATACACGAGATGAGAGTAAAATTCAGTCATAGTGCGGAAATAGAAAGAGCCACGTCATGAGAATCCTAAGCATCCACGCGTAAGTAACCGACCAACTTAAAGATCCACTGTAACGAGAAAACATTGGAGAGAGAGAAAAAAATGACGTACCTCCCATATACGGAGCTTAGAGTAGTTGATGACGTAATAAGCCATGGCAAACTGAGTCTGGTTTTCCGGTGGATAAACCGGTTCGATCTCACGGACGATGCAGCCCTGAGACTCCAAGATCCGACGGTGCTCCTCCGGTACGTCAGGGAGCACGGCCACCACTAACGGGTACTCCGTCTTCACCTTCCGCAACCCTTTGGCGAGGCCAACAACTCCTTTCACGTAGTCACCGTTTCCAGCGAGAAATGTCACGTAGGCACATCTTTTCGTATTCGCTGGCTTGGTGAATCCGACAGAAGATTTAGCAACAGTTGGAACAAGTTCGAGGGCCATGTCTCATGTTTCGAAGAGAATAAAGTAGAGAAGCTTGTGTTTGTGAGTCAAACTCAAAGAGAACTGAGGATACTTGGATGTTGGAAACTTTGGTTTTCAGATGAGAGGTAAAGAGAGGGTGGTGTGCATGTATATATATCGAAAGATTTTTGAATAAATTCGTAACCGAATTTTTTTGAATAAATTCGTAACCGAATTTTTTTGAATAAATTCGTAACCGAAGATTTTTGAATACATTAAGTTGGAAAGATAATGGGCTGTGTGTCAGACATGTGACTTGTACCCATGGAATGATCCAAAGGTGAGGGACGCTTAATGGGAAGTTCTGAAAAGGGTACCTGCGGAATGTAGTGGTAAAATGTAATAGGGTTTGTTGAATGAGTTCAAGCTTATTAAAATACATTTTTTTTTGTACGGACAAAATTCTTTGGAACTAACTAGTCATGACTCATGTGTTTATATTTTTTTAGAATAAGTTTTGTTAAAGCAAAAAAAGTTAAAAAAAAATAGATCTCAATGATGAAAGACGGAACACAAATCGCATATATTAGATAACGTTATCATAATTTACTAATCAAATTCTAATAAATATTAAATAATATCAACAAATCATAACGGTCGACATTAATTGATATTGATTAGTATGTTAAAATTTAATTAATTAATATAATATATACCGTTATAATTATAACCTTTGGTATTGTTGTAATATAAATTATAACGGTATATATTATATTAATTAATTAAATTTTAACAGACTAATCAATATCAATTAATGTCGACCGTTATGATTTGTTGATATTGTTTAATATGTATTAGAATTTGATTAGTAAATTATGATAACGTTATTTAATATATGCGATTTGTGTTCCGTCTTTCATCGTTGAGATCTATTTTTTTTTAACTTTTTTTGCTTTAACAAAATTTATTCTAAAAAAATATAAACACATGAGACATGACTAGTTAGTTCCAAAGAATTTTGTCCGTACAGAAAAAAATGTATTTTAATAAGCTTGAACTCATTCAACAAACCCTATTACATTTTACCACTACATTCCGCGGGTACCCTTTCCAGAACTTCCCATTAAGCGTCCCTCACCTTTGGATCATTCCATGGGTACAAGTCACGTGTCTGACACACAGCCCATTATCTTTCCAACTTAATGTATTCAAAAATCTTCGGTTACGAATTTATTCTAAAAATTTCGGTTACGAATTTATTCAACAAATTTCGGTTACGAATTTATTCAAAAATCTTTCGATATATATACATGCACACCACCCTCTCTTTACCTCTCATCTGAAAACCAAAGTTTCCAACATACAAGTATCCTCAGTTCTCTTTGAGTTTGACTCACAAACACAAGCTTCTCTACCTTATTCTCTTCGAAACACGAGACATGGCCCTCGAACTTGTTCCAACTGTTGCTAAATCTTCTGTCGGATTCACCAAGCCAGCGAATACGAAAAGATGTGCCTACGTGACATTTCTCGCTGGAAACGGTGACTACGTGAAAGGAGTTGTTGGCCTCGCCAAAGGGTTGCGGAAGGTGAAGACGGAGTACCCGTTAGTGGTGGTCGTGCTCCCTGACGTACCGGAGGAGCACCGTCGGATCTTGGAGTCTCAGGGCTGCATCGTCCGTGAGATCGAACCGGTTTATCCACCGGAAAACTAGACTCAGTTTGCCATGGCTTATTACGTCATCAACTACTCTAAGCTCCGTATATGGGAGGTACGTCATTTTTTTTCTCTCTATCCAATGTTTTCTCGTTACAGTGGATCTTTAAGTCGGTCGGCTACTTACGCGTGGATGCTTAGGATTCTCATGACGTGGCTCTTTCTATTTCCGCACTATGACTGAATTTTACTCTCATCTCGTGTATATTCTTTTCTCTTATTTTATCTTTTTCGTTGACAGATATACTCATGCACTAATTATATTATTTGTTGCGTGCACTAATTTCCAATATTGAAGCGATCTTGAAGAGTTTAACCTTGTTAATTTCTAATATTGTATGTCACATAAGGCTATTATCTCATGTTACACACCCATAGAATTTTGTGCCCATTTTTTTTTCTTTTTTATTTTTTTTTAAATTGTGGACCTCACAACTTTGTTTCTTTCACATGAGTACATATCTTATGCAACATAAGATCAATAACTCCCATTGTTTTATATATTTTATTAAAGGGATCTATGTTTCTTTTCTATCTATGTAAAAAGAAGAGAGAAAAGAAAATATAAATTTCATGTATTTTTGTTTTGTTTTGTTTATCTCTTATAATACGTGAAATATTAATCCTTTTTAGGAAAATGGCTAATTGGATTTGGATTTGATGCAGTTTGCAGAATACAGCAAGATGATCTACTTGGACGGCGACATTCAAGTTTATGAAAACATAGATCATCTATTTGATCTACCTGATGGTCATTTGTACGCTGTAATGGATTGCTTCTGTGAGAAGACTTGGAGTCACACCCCACAGTACCAAGTTGGGTACTGTCAGCAATGCACTCAGAAGGTGCAATGGCCCATTGAATTAGGTTCACCTCCTTCCCTTTACTTCAATGCTGGCATGTTTTTGTTCGAGCCCAGCATGGCCACCTACCATGACCTGCTAAGGACAGTGCAAGTCACTACTCCTACATCGTTTGCGGAACAGGATTTCTTGAACATGTACTTTAAGGACATCTACAAGCCTATCCCTTTGGTGTACAATCTCGTCCTTGCCATGTTATGGCGTCACCCGGAGAATGTTGACCTTGATAAAGTCAAGGTTGTTCACTACTGTGCAGCGGTATGGGACTCGAATTCATTAACTAACTAATTAAAAAGTTTATTTATTCTGTTTGTGAGCGCCTGAATTGAATTTGTTATTTTTTTTGTTCTGTTTAGGGTTCGAAGCCGTGGAGATATACCGGGAAGGAAGAGAATATGCAGAGGGAAGACATAAGAATGCTGGTGCAAAAATGGTGGGAAATTTATAACGACCCTTCACTTGATTACACTAATACTTTGTGTGGAACTGAAGGGTCAGTAGATGGTGTTGGCATTGCGGCGTTCGTGCGTGCTCTATTAGATGGGGCAAGGTGTTGCTCGTATTCATTTGATGAGCTAGAATTATGATAATAAAAATAAAGAAAATCTATGTAAAAAAATAAAGCTATGTAAGACTTTGCGGTAAACAGATTGAAGGGAGCACTCAAGCTTTTTATATTTGTTTTTGTGTTCAATTTAAAAACGGGAAGGACTCTTTATAATTTTTTTTTTCAAATTACAATTCACTTTTCTTTTCTATTGTTATTTTTTCTTTTTGCTTTATGATTCTCTTTTTTTTATCATTCATATTTTTTTTTCTGTCAATGAAAAATTTGTCCGATTAATGGATTGAATTATGATTTAGTAGATAGCTAGGTCCCTTAAATATACTGATAGGGAGTTTGATTTCCCACTGTGTGTGTGAAAAAAATGTTATTGGTAAAGGCAAAACTCACTGATCTTTTTTGCTTTCAATTCCTGAGTTATCATACTCAGACAAAGAAGATCTTTTCATTTTTTATTTAACATGATTATATCAGTGAAAAAAAAATTAACTACACAAAAATGAATCAACAATGATGATTTTAAATATAAAGTAATTACCTATCTCAAATGCAAAAGCTCACGAAGAAGTGTCACTAGTGTCAGTGCGTAAACCTTGACGCGATCACCTTGACCTCATATGCTTGGAATTAATCTGTTGCGTTTAGTCGTGCTCCACTCGGAGTTGTACCTTCGACCACTACCAATTTTTTTTATCTTATGTTCGAGTCCATCTTAACTAGCCTGCTAGAGCATAAAAACCAGCCCATAATAAATTCTATACTATATTATTATATGTATGAGAATATATTCCCACTATCGACTACAACGTTTATGTTTTAATTTTAATACCGTTTTAACCTAAGGCAGAGAGCACAACTACGATATTGAATAACTTAATTAAATAGACAAATTACATCTCATGTCACTTTGAACCAAAAAATAAATATTTACACTTCTCTACAAAAGAAAGTAGAGAATTTTGAAAAATAATAATTACGAAATTAGAGAATATAAAAATATATTTATTTATTAAAACAAATAATAAATACTATATTTGAGTTTTGATTTTAAAATCATTTAAAAATGTTGAGATATATAGTCTCACATTGGTTGTATAGGCAACTAGTGTAGCCTTTATAAGACCTTGGGCATTATCACCCTTTGAGCTAGCTTTTGGGGTGGTGTTTTCCAAGGTTCTTTGACATGGTATCAGAGCGTTCGAAATCTCATCGCCTCCCACTTTCTTTGTAGTGGAATTACCACATATAGGTAGGCTTGTATGTTGTCCACCCTTCAAGCCCAGTGGGCTTTCGTGTGAGGGGGCGTGTTGAGATATATAGTCTCACATTGGTTGTATGGGCAACTAATGTGGCTGTTTTAAGATTTTAGGCATTCCCATCCTTTGAGCTAGCTTTTGGGTTGTGTATTTCCTTGACAAAAAATAATTAGACGAAAAATTAAAACCTAGTCGTAATCAGTCTCTGGCCTACATGTCTACAATTGAAGGCCTGCTCCTTAATAATGCTCCGTAAGTACAGGCTCAAAACCCACAAGATTTGATTGATTTTTTGGGTCAAATAACCCAAGGAGATCAAGATGGGCCAAGTTTAGTTAGACTACTCCTCTGATCAATTACAAGCGAAATAAGTTAATTTAACTTAATTGAATTTCATTGATATATTCAAAACAATATTATCAGTTTATTAATATTCTCTATAACACAATAATATTAAGAGTAAGGATAGAAAAATAATAGTTAATGTTCTATTAATTTTTTATTAAAAAAATAGAAAGGAGAAAAACATTTTTTTAAAATGGTAGATAAAAAATAAAATAAGGAAATATTATTTTTATTTTTTAAAGCTGCAAAACAATGAATGACAACAACATCATCAAATTTCGATTTACTACAAAAGTATTTTAATTAAATATTTTAATTAATTTTAAGTGAGAGAAATAGAAAAATCATGGGGGAGAAAATGTAAAAAATGTGTATCACTTTAAAAGACACAAAGTATTAGATAATTTTTAACAAATAAGAAATGGAAAAAATGTGTATCACTTTAAAAGACACAAAGTTGTGTAATTTTAAGTGAGAGAGATAGATAAATCATGGGGAGAGTGAGGGAAATTTTTTTGTAAAGACATGAGTCACATTTCTTGATGAGAGAGAAATGACATAAGGTGTGTCATTTAAAATGACACTCATTTTTCCTATAAAAAATCAATATTAGATATATATATAGAGCTACCGAAGAAAAAAAACTCGAAGCTCGTTCTAATATTTATTTTTATATTTATGAAATATTATATCCGTCCTTTAATACGTGCTACATTCGGATGATATTAGCCTTATACAAAATTAACATGGCTATTTGATCATTTTGCCCTTAATTAAATAAAAGATAATCATTTTGCCCCCGTTCCAAAACTATGTGTAAATCTATCCTTGTTTAATCGATTACATGTATATTTAATCGATTAAGCTTCAAAAATTTAATTTAATCGATTAAGTGTCGAACATTCATTCTCTTCCTCTTGCTTATCGCACCAAAGTACATTTACCTCCTCATTCAAGTATTCATTTCACGTATCCACCGACAGTACATCTTCAAGGACGAGTTACGACGCCGAAGCTCATCTTCATTATTAGACATACACTGTTTATAATAACATCCATAACGATTTTAGTATCTAAATATTGGTTTTGGTTGTGTTTTGTTGTATTATGGCATCATTAATACTTCTGAAATGTTGAATGAACGACCAATTTTTCCTCCATTCCAAGAATTTTCTTGGCCTAGCAATTCTTGCTTGGTGGCACACACTTAATATACAACATTTTCGATTCACCTTTTTTTTGCAAAAGACCATCGGAAAAGCCATGTAAATGAATCAACAGAACCATTAGTTCAGAATAAAAAATATTGAATTTTTAATAGAGAGAAAGAATGAAAGATATATTTATCTGAGGTTGATGAAGCACAGTGCGAGATGAGGATGAAGAAAAAAGAGAATGCAAGAAAAGCCATGCTCTGTCTGTTTCGGAGAGAAGTCGAGAATGCAAAACAGAGTAAGAAAAAGTTGCAGTTAATCGATTAACATAATTTTTTAACACTTAATCCATTATATATATCATGTAATCGATTAAATAGGGTTAGATGTGTATATAATTCTGGAACATGGTTACAATGATTCTTTTTTATTTAATTATGGGCAAAAGGATAAAAAAGCCAAATTAACACCGTTCATTTGCAGCTTTCTACATGTACTAGTCTATGACAAGTATTGATATGTGATGGTATCAAAAAGAGAGAAAGTGCCGATCCAGTTCAAATACACATTTCGTGAGTGTTTGAGAAAGGGAATACTTTAGTCAGCCTTTCCCCTGCTTAGAGAAAGGATTTAACAAAACAGAACAAAATGGGTTTTCAACTTTTCATATTCAGAAAATGGAATTTTACATGCTTATTTACTTTTTAATCCAGAAAATTGTTTTTGAACCAAAAAATTGATAATGACCCCAAGTCATTTTCATACACACGAGGCATATTTGGGTTTTTCTTACCTTGGCATCTATGAGCTTGAAGTTTTTTTCTTCGGTAGCTCTATATCAATCTAAAATCTTTTAGAAAATCCTAGGAAATTACAGCGTAGCGTTATTGTTTGAGAGAGAGAGAGAGAGTGTGTCTTGAATTTTCTAAAGATCTCTTCCTCTTCTTGACAAATGGAAATTATTCAATGGATATTGGCAGCCGTACACAAATTTGAGACCATTCATTTTCAGTTTTCTATATGTATATGTATTCTCACTCTTTGGATCGTTGCTTTTGAATCCAAAAATATTGATAATGACCCCAGTCATTTTTATATACGAGATAACGTTGTAATTTAAATCTTCTCAACGGTGTTTACTATGGATTTTCGTCGTTTGTATTACCTTTTTTTAGGCACCAAACAGATATTGAATGTTAAATTCAACACATAACATACCAAGATATATAAAATAAATATTAAATGAATATAGAGCTGCAGAAGAAAAAACTCGAAGCTCGTAGATGCCAAGGTAAGAAATAACCCACACATAATGATGAGTGGGGTCATAATCAATTTTTTTGGATTAAAAAACAACGAGTATGACCCATAGAGTGAGAACACTTACTTATAGGAAACTAAACAATTTTATAAGGTCAGATACGTATGGAAAACTGAAAATGAATGGTCTTAATGACGTACCTCCCATATACGGAGCTTGGAGTAGTTGATGACGTAATAAGCCATGGCAAACTGAGTCTGGTTTTCCGGTGGATAAACCGGTTCGATCTCACGGACGATGCAGCCGTGAGACTCCAAGATCCGACGGTGCTCCTCCGGTACGTCAGGGAGCACGGCCACCACTAACGGGTATGCCGTCTTCACCTTCCGCAACCCTTTGGCGAGGCCGACAACCCCTTTCACGTAGTCACCGTTTCCAGCGAGAAATGTCACGTAGGCACATCTTTTCGTATTCGCTGGCTTGGTGAATCCGACAGAAGATTTAGCAATAGTTGGAACAAGCTCGAGGGCCATGTCTCGTGTTTCGGAGAGAATAAGGTAGAGAAGCTTGTGTTTGTGAGTCAAACTCAAAGAGAACTGAGGATACTTGGATGTTGGAAACTTGGTTTTCAGATGAGAGGTAAAGAGAGGTGGTGTGCATGTATATATATAGAGAAGATGAGGTGGTAGGGACATTGTGATTTTACTAATTCGTGGTTACATTAAGTTGGAAAGATTTTTGAATGAATTCGTAACCGAAATTTTTTGAATAAATTGGTAACCGAAGATTTTTGAAATATTCGTAACCGAAGATTTTTGAATACATTAAGTTGGAAAGATAATGGGCTGTGTGTCAGACACGTGACTTGTACCCACCCATGGAATGATCCAAAAGTGAGGGATGCTTAATGGGAAGTTCTGGAAAGGGTACCCGCGGAATGTAGTGGTAAAATGTAATAGGGTTGGTTGAATGAGTTCAAACTTATTAAAATACATTTTTTTTTTCTGTACGGACAAAATTCTTTGGAACTAACTAGTCATGACTCATGTGTTTATATTTTTTTAGAATAAGTTTTGTTAAAGCAAAAAAGTTAAAAAAAGATCTCAACGATGAAAGACGGAACACAGATCGCATATATTAGATAACGTTATCATAATTTACTAATCAAATTCTAATAAATATTAAATAATATCAACAAATCATAACGGTCAACATTAATTGATATTGATTAGTCTGTTAAAATTTATTTAATTAATATAATATATACCGTTATAAATTATTAACTAAAGTCAATTGATTTTAACCTTTGGTATTGTTGTCTAGTTTGCGAGCGAAGTTTGTGCGCTCTGGGAGCAAAAAAAATTGGTGGACTGAGATGAGAGAAAAGGTTGAGGAAAGAGGAACGAGAAGGAAGAATAAAAAAATTGGTCCATGTTTCAATTATTTTAGTGGAAAGACCATGGTAATCCTAGACCATATTAAAAAATTTCCTAATTTACTAATCAAATTCTAGTGAATGTTAATCAATATCAACAAATTATAATGAGTTAATTATTTCATAATATCTAAGTTAATGAATTTTAACATTTAACTTGTAGAAGATTTGTTAATATATAAAAAATTAAAAGTATAAATATTTTTATATTTAAATCGAATTATAAAATAATGATTAAAGCACAATTCCTTCTAGGAATGTAGTGGTAAAATGTAATAGGGTTGGTTGAATGAGTTCAAACTTATTAAAATATTTTTTTATGAATTTTTTAAAATACTTTCATTTGGGATACTTCTGTATGGACAAAATTCTTTGAAACTAACTTGTTATGACTCATGTGTTTATATTGTTTTAGAATAAGTTTTATAAAAGTAAAAAAATTAGAAAAAAAAAAAACTCAACGACGACGGGAACATTAATAGCATATATTAGATAACAACCGTTATTATAATTTGCTAATCAAATTCTAATGAATATTAATTAATTTCAACAAATCATAACGGTCGACATTAATTGATATTGATTAGTCTGTTCAAATTTAATTAATTCATATAATATAAACCGTTATAATTTATTAATTAAAGTCAATTGATTTTAACCTTTCGGTTTTGTTGTTAGTTTTGTTAAGATTTATTTAATTAATATAATATATACTATATGATTTATTAATTTAAGTAAATTGGTTTTAACCTTAAGGATTGTTGTCTAGTTTGCGAGCGAAGTTTGGCGCTTTGAGAGCAAAAAAAAATTGGTGGACTGAGATGAGAGAAAATGTTGAGGAGAGAGGAATGAGAAGGAAGAAAAAAAAATTTGGTCCATGTATCAATTTTTTAATGGAAAGACCATGGTAATCCTAGACCATATTAAAAAATTTCCAAGGAACAGAAATAGAAAAGAATTGTTTCTTTTTAGAAACAGTTCTAGGGAATAGAATGATTAAGAAACGTGATTCTGAGAATTGCGCATGACAATTATTCTATTCCCTGTATTGTTTGTGAAAAAAATGATTCTTTTTTATTTCTGTGCTTTGGACGAGTTCTGAGAATCAGAATTACGTTTGTTAACATATTTTATTTTGTTTTATATGTTGATGCAGTCATGCATAAATATAAATATGTATATAATAAATAAAATAAGGGATAGGATATTGTGACACCCAAGTTATGTTACACCCATGTGACACCCAGTCAATCTCACCGTTAGATCGCTTATGTTGATCCAACGGTTATATTTATTTTCATCTTTGTATGATCATGATTTCTCAAATTTAATATTTTATATTTATTTCTACCTTTGTATGGTCATGATTTCCCATATTTAATGCTTTCACTTTAAATTTGGGAAATCATGATCATACAAAGGTAGAAATAAATATAACCGTTGGATCAACATAAACGATCTAACGGTGAGATTGATTGGGTGTCACATGGGTGTAACATAACTTGGGTGTCACAATATCCTATCCCATAAAATAAATCAAAATACTTTTATTATTGTCATCAGCAATTAAAATAAATCTTACCAAATCTAATAAGACCAACATTGTATTCAAATAAAATCAAATCAATTTTTTTATATTTAAAAGGAATTATTTTTTGTTATATTTTTTGTTATGTTATCAAACGCAATTCTCATTCTCGTATTTAAAATAGAACATGTTATCAAACACATTTTTTCTCATAAATTGTTCCAAGGAACAGAAATAGAAAAGAATTGTTTCTTTTCAGAAAAAGTGCTAGGGAATAGAATGGTTAACAAACGTAATTTTGAGAATCTTTTTGAGAATTACGCATGACAATCATTCTATTCCCTGGCACTGTTTTTCAAAAAAATGATTCTTTTCTATTTCAGTGCTTTGCACGAGTTCTGAGAATCAGAATTACGTTTGTTAACATATTTTATTTTGTTTTATATGTTGATGCAGTCATGCATAAATAAAAATATGTATATAATAAATAAAATAAATTAAAATACTCTTATTATTGTCATCAACAATTAAAATAAATCTTACCAAATCTAATAAGACCAACATTGTATTCAAATCAAATCAAATCAATTTTTTTATATTTAATAGGAATTATCTTTTATTATATTATTTGTTGTGTTATCAAACGCAATTCTCATTCTCGGAATAAAAATAGAATATGTTATCAAACACCTTTTTTTCTCAGAAATTGTTAACATTTTCTCAGAAATTGTTCCAAGGAACAGAAATAGAAAATAATTGTTTCTTTTCAGAAATAGTGCTAGGGAATACAATGGTTAACAAACGTAATTCTGAGAATCATTTTATTCCCTAGTACTGTTTCTGAAAAAAAAGATTCTTTTCTATTTCTGTTCTTTGGACGAGTTCTGATAATCAGAATTACATTTGTTAACATATTTTATTTTGTTTTATATGTTGCTGCAGTCATGCATAAATATATATATATATATATATATAATAAATAAAATAAATTAAAATACTCTTATTATTGTTATTAGCAATTAAAATAAATCTTACCAAATCTAATAAGACCAACATTGTATTCAAATCAATTTTTTTATATTTAATAGGAATTATTTTTTATTATATTATTTGTTGTGTTATCAAACGCAATTCTCTTTCTCGTAATAAAAATAGAACATGTTAACATTTTATTTTAAACAAAGAAAAAATGATTTTGAGAAAAAAATGATTTCGAGTTCTCAGAATCATTCTGAGAATCACCAACATTGTTTAATTAGGAAATTAGGAAAAGAATCCATCTAAATCCATTGGTATTCAATTAAGATTTTAAACAAAGAAAAAATGATTTTAATGGATTTTCTATTGGTGTTGATTTTGTGAGACTTTTTAGTAACAAATATAAATAAGATGTCTCTCTCACAATCTCACCCTAACCCCTAGGGCTGGTCATCAACTGATTCAAACCGCGGTGACCGAACCGATAATCGAATAAACCAAAAATCGAAAAACTAAAAACCGAAAATCAATCCAATACAAACCGATGCAATATATTAATTTTCCTCTAACTATTTGACAATTTCCCCAATCATAACCAAGAAATTTCTAAACCTAAGACCCATTAACCCATCAACTAAACTAAGAAAAAAACCTAATCACATCTCATCAACAAAATTTTATCTGTGTAGTGTGTAACACCCCGTGTATACCCGGTTTGTTAACATGTCATCGTATTAAGCTACGCTTAATTAAAATGCGGAATAACTTTTTCTTTAATTCAATTATGACGTCATTATACTTAGCCGAGTTGATTACTTAATCAATTTCATAAAATATCGCCTGTATGTAAGTTGCAAGACAACTAACTGAATACCTCATATATAAATATAAAGTGAATATCTAAAGTCACGGATCTACAACACGTAATCCGGACAATAATACTGATAAATTATTACAACTTTAAATACAAGACATAACCAAGTCTATATGGCATGGACAATCCCCATGCTCACCAAATAAGGCAACAATGCCCAATAAGTCTCAACGACAATACTAATAACTTGAAGCTAAAAACATAAAAGCAGTAAACAGCATCCAGCATCAGCTCATAACAGCATATCATCATAAGCAGCATAAAACATGCATCAACTAAGCTCTGGCCTCCTACCACTAGGAGTCTCAACCCCTGGGTTCCCTGAACCTGAAATAAGCATCCCCAAACGTGGGGTGAGATCTCTAAACAAGAAATCTCAGTAAGACAATGGGTCCTCAAGGATCTTCCACCCCAAGCTCACTTACATGTGCAATATAAGTTCCAAAAGTAGTAATTTCAATATAAGTTCCAAAACTATGCAGTGCAAAAGATATTCATGCCATGTGTGTTATAACTATTCTACTGGTCAGAGAAATGCAGGAATACGTCTATTACCCACATAGTAGTACAAGGAACAACGCTTGCACCTCACCTACAGCCTCACTATCTTATATGTACCACATACTCAGGCTTACCGTATAGGTAGACACCACATGCATATCATAAAGGCACATTGCATATATCAGCTCAACAACATTTAAAATATAAAAGCATGTAAACACAGCATGCATAAAGACCATCCCCATGGGACATGGTGAAACCAACAATGGCAAAGTCGAGGACGCGAAAGCTTACCTTGCAAGCTCACAATCCTATGCCAAGAGTCCACACAGCTCAAGTCCAACACACATCAAATCACAATCTGATTTATGACCAGCAAGCATATCAACATTCATAGCTCATAAGCATAAACATAAGGACTACGTTTTTCCTTTTACATTTTATGTCTTAAGGCTTCCCACAAAGCCATAAGCCCTTAACCCCTTAGGTTCTGACTTAGATAATTAATTACATAAGTATCACTTCATCAATCTAGGGTCCACAAACTCATACATCACTTCAGTATGAACAGTACCTTACTATTCATCGAAATCCCAGAATATCCGGATATATGTCGGGGGCATATCCGGATATCAGAGACCCCATATCCGGATGTCATATCCGGATATTTCGCGACAGAATGCAGTTCTGTATTTTCGCGAAGATATCATCCAAAGGTCCAACATTTACCAATTAAAAACGTTCAAGGGTCCATTTCTAAGCATATACAGGTTCCCAAAAGTGTTGGTTACTTCATTTTATCCATTAACATGCCAAGACATCACCTTTAAACCAATAAAACTCAAAATCATGGTAGGGGACTTACCCAAGGCTCCGAAACAGCGACTCAAAGTGCTCTTGGAGCTCACAATGCACTCCAAAAGTTCAGACTTAACAGCAAATTAAAATGCCACACCAAGGAGGGTCCTTTCTCTACAAAGGTGGCTTCTTGGACCTTAAAATGCCATGATCATGTCCTCGCCCTCACAAACTCTCAAACTCATCCCTCAAACTGACTTCATACAGTGGCAAAAGACTCAGAAAATGCACACTTACACTCTCACAAGGATCACTCATGAAATGCACAAGTGTTTAGATGAAGGAACTTGCATCAAAGGTGATAACTTGGTCAAAAATGGTGAAGGAAGACACAAACAACAAGCACCAGCTGACTAGCCCCTCAAGTGTCACGTAGGGTTGTGTATGGCCTAGGGTTTAGTGCCCAACTAATGCATATATAGCCACTTAAGTCTTAATCGCGCAGTATTAGTATTAAAAGATATGCAAAATATTTTAATCCCAAACTTTGAAATCTTAACCTACTCATTTTTCTAAGATTTCTCATATTTTTATTTTATTTTTCGAATCACCTTTCCGGTACGCGCTTTTTCATAGCCAGTATCAGTTCTGGCACCAGTTCTCATTATTTTGACTTAAAACTCGTTTTACAAGTCCTATATATTATTCTAGTAATTATCATGCACTTATTATAATTTTTCGGGATACTTCACCGGTACGCATTTATACAGAGTAGCAGAATCGGTATCTGCTCTTTTCGTCCGAAAAGTGACTTTCAGCATTATTACTCACTTACTATAATTATTAAAGCCACATAATAATTATTAGGGTCAATTATGGAATTATTTCATAATTATCACACTTAATTAATTAATCTCCTTAATTAGCGGTGCAGGTTCTTACATAGTGCTCCAGATCTCATTGCAAAAAAAAATTATATTATCGTTTATTGATATTTTTGTATTACAAATATTTTTTTACAATGCCAATATATACAAAAGATGTCATTTGCACAATAATCATTAAACAAATTTTAAGATTTTCAAAAAACCGAAAACCGATCCAATTCAAATCGAAAAAAATTGGATCGGATCGGATCGGATCGGATTTGAAAAAAAATCTAAACCGAATGGATGATTACATGACCAAACCGAAGGGATTGGATCAGATGATTTTTACTTCCAAAATCGATCCAATCCAAACCGCGAACACCGCTACTATTCTTAGGATATCTTGAAATTTCTCTATTACATTATTTTCTTCTTCCTTCGGCAGGTTGACTCGCTCGAAATTGGGTTCCGCCCTCGGAACTTCGTCATAACTAAAAAATAGCATATTTTTAACTATCCAAAAATAAGAAACCAATAAGATTTTAATATATCTCGAAAATAACATATTTTTCAGCCATTTTTTAGAAATTTTGGAAGTTTAAAAAGTGAATTTTCAAAGCTATGAGTCGTTGTTTTTTTTGGCACAAGAAATGTGTGATTTTTGTATTAAAAACAACATAAAACAGTGGAGAAGTAACAGGGAGCTAAACCCCTTAAACCAGTTTTCGTTTTACATCAAGGAAACAACATTAATTTAAAGAAAGATCGAAACTTTCATAATACGAACCCTATATTTCGTAATTATTCATTCATGAACGAAATTCCTTATTATAGGAAATAATTTCAAATAATTTTTGTGTGAATAGATAACTAAAAACTTATTTTTCAAAAGCCCCAAAGCAATTTAAGGTTTCAATGTATCGTTTGAAAAAAAATTGAGAAATTTTCTAAAATTTCATGTAATAAAATCCAAAAATTCATATTTGAGATTTTCTTAGAATATTCAATAAAAATATGCATATAATATATGATTAGAAAACTATCATCACGTAGAACAAAAACCCTAAGATTTTCAAGATCAATTGCAAAAAATTCCAAACAAAATTTTATCTTGAACTTTAAGTTTTGTATGCAAATTTAGAATTATTTTAATAACTAAAAAAATTGGGTCTTATAATCATATATGCGTAGCTTTGATACCAAATAAAGAAGATAATTTTCAACCCATTGGTCAAACCCAAGAGCAGGAACGAGAAAATGCTAATGTATGGAGGACTAGTATAACTTTAGATATGTGAAAAGCTGTTGTTTATTAATTTTGAATGTTTGTTAAAAATTATATTTATGTTTTACTGATTGAGAAAATTATATTAGGTTTTACTTTTTTTTATTAATTTCATTGGGGAAGGTTATACTTACAACCTATTTTTCTTTACAACATTTTACAAATATCTCAACCTTTGATTTTTCGTCAATCAACGATTATTATTTTCGCAAATTAAACTCATTAATTAATATTAATTCGCAATGAATGATAATCGTTGATTGACGAAAATCAACGGTTAAGATATGGTTGTAAAAGGTTCTAAACAAAAATAGGTTGTAAGTATAATCTTCCCCTTTTTTATTGACTATTGTAATTTTGAATGTTTGTTAAGAATTTATATGGTTTTTTAAAATCTTATAAATACATATTGTCCTTTCAAATCGTATAAATTCTATTAAAATCCTTTAAAATCTAATCTTATGAAATCTTAATTGTAAGAAAAGTCTTTTAAAAAAGACTTTAAAATCCCTCTAATTCTAAATAGTCTTTTAAAATCTATAAAATTTTGTATCTCAAAAAAAGTTTTTATAATCATAATCCAATACTAATCACTATGATTTTTATTTTATTTTTAGAAATATTTCAATCTATTTATCCCTTCGCGACTAGTCCTATTTGAGACGAGTCTCGATTTTAAGGCTTTAAAACCTTCTCTAAAATAGTACTTGAGAGGATTGGACACATGCTTTCACCGCCAACTGTCAGTTACTCTTTTTTTTTAATTTTCTTCTTTTTATATACTATAAAATGAGGGAAAGGATCCCCTTACCACCAATTAAATTTACCACAGTTCTTATCATTAAATCTTCACCGTTAATTTTTTTCAATATGACGGTTATAATTTATTGGATAACACTTATTAATTAATTTAATTTTCAAAAAATTATAACTGTCAAATTGACGAAAATCAATGATTAAAATTTGGTGGTAAAATATGATAAACTTAATTGGTGGTAAGTATGTTTTGTCCTATAAAATGAATTTTAATTTAATATATGAAGATAGATATAATTTTTCCTACTTGACCCGAGTGCTTATTAGCGCAATTTTGGTACAACTGTCGCACTGAAAATTGGGTGCGAAAGTTTGTTTTATACTCTATATTACCGGTAGTACATAGTGTAAAGTATAAAAGTTATTTTTTTTTCTCTCTTCAGAACATCAGCCGTTGGCGTGTCACATTTCTATTCGTTGATTATACCTACACCCATAGTGTTTTAGATTTTTTGGCTAATTAGGCACAACCAATCAAAGAACTAAAGATGCACCACAATAACAATAATAAAAGGAGAACAAAACCCTTGCTGAAGCTATTTTAATGTTATCTCCAGATTTTGATTGTCTGAACTTAATAAACATGAAAAATTTATTTAACAGCAACGAAAGTAAAAGGGATTTTCACCAAAAAAAAAAAGTAAAAGGGATTGGTTCAGCTAAGTAAGAAAAGTACATTTGGCTGCTTGATTATTGGTTAATTCAGAGTTAATTAATAAGCCAACAATAATTTCACAAAACACGTGTTCTTGGCCGGAAATGTAATCATGAAAAGAAACAAATTAAAAATGTTGATACACCACAGACCAAACAATGTAATATTTTATTTATGAGGATAACAAATATAGTGGATGACTTAGTTAGATGAGCATAGATGAATATAGAATAAGGAAGAGGGTAGAAGTGTGGAACACAAACACCAAAATGACAACAAAATTGTGCAAGCGATCTACCACTTCACTGGGCAGAGCTGTAGATGACATAATAAAACCCATAGTTAGGCCTATACCTGTCAAAAAGGGCTGGGGCCTGCGGGCCAGCCCCTCAACCCCACTTTGTAGCCCCAAATTTTTTTCAGCCCATATTTGGTAGGGTTTTTTTTTTACCCTAGCCCTACTAACCCACATCTCTTTTGGGTTAGCCCAATAACCCTACGGGCCAGCCCAATGATATTTTTCTAAACCCTAAATCTCAATTTCTAATCCAATTTCTTGAGCGTTCCAACACCTTCGCGAGATGTTCCCTCTTTTTCTCAATACTTTCCATTTTCGATTCTCTGCACCTTAATTTCTCAACACAATCGATGCATTTTTTTGTTAGTGTGAATTGTTTTCAATTTCGCTCACTCTTCTGAATCGATTATATAGACGCTAAATGTAACAGCCCGTGTTAACCCGGATTGTTAACACACTATCGTATTAAGCCACGCTTAATTAAAATGCGGAATAACTTTTTCTTTAATTCAATTATGACGTCATTAACTTAACCAACTTGATTACTTAATCATTTTCATAAAAATACTGCCTGTATGTAAATTGCAAGACATCTAACTGGAATACCTCATATATAAATAATAGGTGAGTATCTAAAGCCACAGGTCTACACAAGTAGCCTGGGTCAAAATCCTGATACTTTAATTACAACATTAATTTAATAAGACGATAACAACCATGTGGCATGGACAAACCCATGCTCACCAAATAAGACAATAATGCCCACAAATAGTCTCAACATAAACTTAACATAAATAAAGCAGAAAACATAACAGCAGTCAAATAAACAGCAATCCACAACCAGCACGTCAGTATAATTATCAGCTCAGCTCTGGCCTCCTGCCACCTGAGCCCTCAACATTACCTGATCCTGAAATAAGCGTCCCCAAACGTGGGGTGAGATCTCTAACAAGAAATCTCAGTAAGACAAGGGGTCCTCAAGGAGTCTCCACCCCAAGCTCACTTACATGTGTAATATAAGTTCAAAAACAGTATTACAGTATAAGTTCTAAAATCATGCGATGCAGCAATTAATCATGTCATGTGTGCTTTCAAATCTACTGGCCAGAGAAATGTAGGAATACGTCTATGCCTACATGAGTACATGGATACTACCTGCACCTCACCCACATGCTTCTCCATCTTGTATGTACTACATACTCAGGATTGCCGTCTAGGTGGACACCACATGCATATCATAATGCTCATTACATATAAACAGCTCAACAGCATTTCCAAAATAATCAAAGCATGTAACACAGCATGCATAAACCCATCCCCATGGGACATGGTGGAACATCAAAATGGCTAAACCGAGGACACAAAAGCTTACCTTGCAAGCTAGCTATCCAAGCCAAGAGTCCAACCACTCACTAGTCCACAAACAGCAGTATCACGATCTGATATGGACCAATAATACATCAATATTAATGTACAACAAGCATACAACTTAAAGACTACGTCTTTCCTTTACGTTTTACGTCTTAAGGCTTCCAACAAAGCCATAAGCCCTTAATCATGTGATTCTGACTTAGTTCATTAATTACAGAAGTTCAACTTCCTTAAACTAGGGTCCACACACACCCAATAGCTTACTGTTCATACAGTAAAGCTACTGTCTGCGCAGAACCCAGGATATCCGGATATCAGAAGGGGCATATCCGGATATGTCATATCCGGATATCACACTGGACATATCCGGATATGTCATATCCGGATACCCAGATCCCATATCCGGATATCAATATCCGGATACCATATCCGGATACTGATATCCGGATATCTGTTCGACAAATATCCGGATATCTCACGACAGAATGCAGTTTCTGCATTTCGTGAATATCCATCCCAAAGATCCAACTTTTATCACATGTACACGTTAAAGCATGCATCTTTAATCCATTTTAGGTTCACTTATGTGTTGGTTACATGTTAAACTCATTAACATACCAAGATACCACCTTTAAGCCATAAAAACACATGATCAAGTTAAGGTGACTTACCCCAAAGCTTGGTCAGTAGTTCAAGGTGACTTTGGAGCTCTTAACACTGCACACAAGTCCAGCACACCCAAGGACACGAAAATGCCACCCAAAGGTTGGTTCTTGGCACCAAAGGAGGCTTCTTGCAACCTCTAATGGCATGAACAATGGTTCATAACCATGGAGACAACACCACAGCCCTCAAACCTCACATGCACAGAGGCAGAACACTCCCAAGAATGACTTTCCACACTCACAAGTCACCCACACACTCCCACAAGGTGTTTTGATGAAGAAGAAAGGGGAGGAACCAAGCAAAGATGAAGACTTGGCTTCAAGAATGGTGAGGGAGGTAATGGAATAGTGTTTTCCTCACAAGGCAGCAGCCACTCACGTAGGGTAGTTTAGGATGTCTAGGATTTTGTGCCAAGTGAGTCTATTTATAGGCACAAGGCCACACACGCGCAGTATAAGCCTTAATCGCAAAGTGAAAGATATTGATCCCAAACTTCGGATTCTAGACCTACGCATTTTTCTAAGATTTGTCATATTTTTATTTTATTTTTCGGAGCACCTTTCCGGTACGCGCTTTTCCATAGCCAGTATCAGTTCTGGCATCAGATTACGTCATTTTGACTTGAAACTTGTTTTACAAGTCCTACATAATATTCTAGTAATTATCATGCATTCGTTATAATTTTCCGGGATACTTTTTCGGTACGCATTTATACCGAGTAGCAGAACCGGTATCTGCACTTTTCTTCCGAAAAGCGACTTTCAGCATTTTTACTCCCTCAATATAATTATCTAAGCCCATTAATACTTATTAGGGTCAATTATGGAATTATTTCCTAATTATCATAATTAATTCGCTAATTACCTTAATTAGCGGTGCGGGTTCTTACATCAAACATATAGAACTTGATTGCCATGTCACTAGAGAGAAAGTTGTGGCTGGATTGATCCATTTGCTGCCTATATCCACTCTTGCTGATATGTTTACCAAAGCTCTCCAACCTGCTTCCTTTCATGATTTTATCTTCAAGTTGGGGCTTCTTGACATCCACCTTCCAACTTGAGGGGGGTGATATAGAATATATTTATTCCATTGTAATTACAATATTAGCCTTCTAGTTTATTTAACTAATAGTCAGTTAGTTTTGGTTAGTTCAGTTTGGAACTAACCACAAGGCTTACTTTCTGTCTTTTCTGTTTTATATATATCAGATCTGTAATAGGCTACTTATTCTCTTTTTCTGATAATGAAAATACTTTTCCATTTGTCATATTCCAAGAATCCAAATGGATTTATTACTCACCGTGTGAGAAAGCTAGAGAACAATTCGAAGATATCTTTTTTTGTTGGCAATCATCTGAAGATATCTTTTATTTGCAAAAGAAAGTGCACAAACTCCCCTATATTACGACAACAACAATATATTACAGACTGGTATTAATTATCATTTTAATCTCCTATCAAAACTTTAAAAGTAATACATGAATGCCTATACTTTGTGATAATATTATAGATAACTATTATCTGCGGACACAAAAAATTGGACCCACTATTTTCTTTTTTTTTTTGAAAAAAAATAAGCTAGGATACAGAACCACATACTAGAATACTGCAGCCGCTACAAAAATAATTTTACCATTTATATTTTGGATATTCGTAAGGGGCCAAGTCCCATGGAGGATATATGTCTGTTGGTTGGGGCTTGGAGAATTTATTAGTAAATCACAACTGTTTTGTTAGAAAGGCTAGCTACCAGGATAGAATAGCTCTGAGCTAAAAGATAAAGGCAATTTTTACTTTTATTTTTTTTACACTTTATATATAATTTATGTGTACAGAAATGCAGTCTATACATCAGACTATAGATGTAGATGAGCTAAGGGTAACATGATAATGTATATGACTATATGATGATTCGGGGCTCAGAGAAGGTGGATGGAATGCTACTAACTACGTTGTTTAGTTTGAAGATGTATAACATTGGATTTGGACCGAATAATGTAAGCAACTAAACACTAATTAAGTAACGGTGTTGACTTCTACCAAACTCCAATACTAAATAAGTAACGGTGTTGATACGATTAATCGGCATGCAAAAACTCCAATACTAATCGGTCATGCACCGCCAGGGTGCAATTATAGCCTTTTTATTCTAATGCAAATTAAAACGAGAGCGGAAAAAACGATGAAAGATATTATAATAATGAACAGAGGGAATAAAAATACAGATAAAATAAAATTTTCCATTTAATCCATTTAAAACTATTAGGGATGATATCCACAGCTCGTAACGGGTTATCAAGGAAAAAAAAGTAAACCGGACTCTCACAAAAAAAAAAAAAAAGTCCTCCAAATCCTAATAATCAAAAGCTATGTGATATGTGACTCCCTACATGGGAAGGTCATCCAAATTACGGTCATACTCCTTTTTTTAGGAGACCCAAAAACGAAAGTGTAAATAACCACAATGTACTTGTCTAACTTAATTTGGCATAATTAGGCAGCGGATGGAGCGGGCACAAACTTAACACCACCAGCTTCCAAAAGCGCACTCTTGAAACGTTCCACATTGACAGAGTTATTATAGTCAAGTGTCTCATCATCATATATTTCCCACGACATGTCCACCAATTTCTTGATATCTTCTCTGTCCATGTTCTCCTCCTTCCCGGTGAACCTCCATGGCTTAGACCCCTAAATAAAACAACAACCATTTATCAACATTAATTCAAATCTCAAAATGAAACAGAAATTAAATTCATGAATGTATAGAGTAGTTAGAAATAGCACACTCACAAAAGCACAGTAGTGAGCCACTTGAACTTTTTCAAATTCAACATTCTCAGGGTGACGCCACAGCATGGCCAGCACAAGGTTATATACATTGGGTATGGGCTTGTATTTGTCGCTGAAGTACATATTCAGAAAGTCCTGCAACACATGAAAACAAATTTAAGCTTACCCTTCTGAGGTTCAAAACTTCAATTTATTTTATTTTATTTATTTCATAAAACAAAAGGATGTTTTCAGTTGAGTAAACCTGCTCAGCAAAGGAACTTGGCTCAGTGAGTTGAACTTTTTGTAAAAGATCATTGCACGTGTCCAGATTAGGCTCATAGATAAACATGCCAGCGTTAAAATATAAAGAAGGTTTGGGACCAAATTCCGAGGGCCATTGAACCCTCTCAGGGCACTGTTGGCAGTACCCAATTTTATACTGAGGGGTGTGGCTCCAAGACTTCTCACAAAAACAATCCATCACAGCATAAAAATAATTATCAGGCAGATCGAACAGATGATCAATATTTCCGAAAACCTGAATGTCACCATCTAGATATACCATCTTGCTATACTCCACAAACTGCAACAATTAATGTTCAAATCAGAACAAAGAAACACATCAGATTCTGCCATACAGTTAAAACAGAACACTACTTTGTTTACAATTGCTAAAAAACAAAAAGAGAAAGAAAAAAAATTCATTTCTGTTAAAGCAAAAGATACCAATACAACATGTAACACATGCAACAACAAAAAACAAGAACATGTATGTACATAATACGTAATTTGGAGTAATTAATAACATAATAGGCATGTGCAAACACGGTCTGGTTCTCCGGAGGATAGACAGGCTCGATGTCTTTGACAATACAACCTTGTGAGTGAAGAATCTGACGGTGTTCTTCAGGAACATCGGGTAAGACCGCAACCACAAGAGGATACATGGACTTGACCTTCCTCAGTCCTTTTGACAAACCCACAACACCCTTGACGTAGTCACCGTTCCCTGCCAAGAAAGTTACAAAGGCACGGTCACTCCTGCTAGCAGCCTTGGATTGTTCAGTGGTGGCATTTGCAGCAGCTGGGGTGATAGTAGGGGCCATGATCTCAGTGAGCTAGGAAAAGAAAGAAGAAATGACTTGAACAAGTAAGAAATGAGAGTAATTTTCAAAGCAAATAAGAGATTTGGTATTTTGTGAAATGATAGGGGTAGAGGGTGTCTTATATAGAACTTGAACATATGAGAGGGTATGCTTGTTAACCTTTAAATTTAATTCAAGATAGCATCTTTGGATACGGTCGGTGCCAGATAATCTCACATTAAATAATTCACTTAATGAATATTACCGTTTTGGTCCACCTTTGTTGGAGAAGTTCATCCTATTCAATCTGGTTTAACCTCTTTCAAAACTGTCATAATTTGACTATAAAAGTTAGCATTTCAACAAATAATATAAGGATAATGTTATCAGTAATGACATGGACTTCTCATCATAACAACCCCTTTGTTTTTTGTGTTGATTTGTTTTTCCTTTTCCTTTTGCTATAAAGTTAAATACTAATGAGGAGAAAGAAAAAGGAAAAACAAATCAACACAAAAAACAAAGGGGTTGTTATGATGAGAAGTCCATGTCATTACTGATAACATTATCCTTATATTATTTGTTGAAATGCTAACTTTTTTGTAGTCAAATTATGACAGTTTTGAAAGAGGTTAAACCAGATTGAATAGGATGAACTTCTCCAACAAAGGTGGACCAAAACGGTAATATTCATTAAGTGAATTATTTAATGTGAGATTATCTGGCACCGACCGTATCCGAAGATGCTATCTTGAATTAAATTTAAAGGTTAACAAGCATACCCTCTCATAGGTTCAAGTTCTATATAAGACACCCTCTACCCCCTATCATTTCACAAAATACCAAATCTCTTATTTGCTTTGAAAATTACTCTCATTTCTTACTTGTTCAAGTCATTTCTTCTTTCTTTTCCTAGCTCACTTGTTAAATATCAAGATACAAGAGGAATTGATAGTAATCCTTGTTGTGTTAAACTACACAACATTGGTTCTATTATATAGCAAACCAATTGAAGAATACAATGAGACACACACAATGTGGGACTAACACTCTTAACACTCCCCCTCAAGCTGTAGCATATAGATCATATGCTACAAGCTTGATACATAAATAATACTCCTATTAGGAACCAAAAGCAACAGTGCTACATCAATAAAATGAAATGACCAAGTAACATAACATCAAAATAAATCTCCTATATGAGAAACCAAAAAAGTCAACGGAGACGGCAGTCAACGGTGGTCGATCAATGGCGGTCAACCCAACAGCTTCCCAAGGATCATTCTTTTCTGATGTGACAGATCAGTCTAAGCTGCAGTCACAGAGCATACTAAGAAAAACCCGAAAATGAAATAACAACGGGAATCCCTCAAGGAGGGTGATATCTCTCTATAACCATATTGAATTTATGGAAAAGAGAACTAAGTTAAGCGGATTAAGATTCCTCTTGTTAGGCTCTAGATACCATGATAAATATTAAGATACAAGAGGAATTGATAGTAATCCTTGTTGTGTTAAACTACACAACATTGGTTCTATTATATAGCAAACCAATTGAAGAATACAATGAGACACACACAATGTGGGACTAACACTCTTAACACAATGAGACACACACAATGTGGGACTAACACTCTTAACATCACTGAGATCATGGCCCCTATTATCACCCCAGCTGCTGCAAATGCCACCACTGAACAATCCAAGGCTGCTAGCAGGAGTGACCGTGCCCTTGTAACTTTCTTGGCAGGGAACGGTGACTACGTCAAGGGTGTTGTGGGTTTGTCAAAAGGACTGAGGAAGGTCAAGTCCATGTATCCTCTTGTGGTTGCGGTCTTACCCGATGTTCCTGAAGAACACCGTCAGATTCTTCACTCACAAGGTTGTATTGTCAAAGACATCGAGCCTGTCTATCCTCCGGAGAACCAGACCCTGTTTGCACATGCCTATTATTGTTTCAAATCCAAAGCGCTCCATCAAATAATAAATGCACCAAAATTTAACCACAATAATGAAACTTTAAGTCCTTCTATACTGTATATTCTCTTTTACATTTGACATTGCAGCAATATCATTCAGGAAATAATATTGTAACCTACTTCGTTAAAATTAAAGAAAATATCTGCAATAATAATAATAATAATAATAATAATAATAATAATAATAATAATAATAATAATAATAATAATATGCTCAGGATAGGGAAGATTTTCAGTGGCAGGTAACATAAAAACTTCTACGCTTGAAGAAGGTCATGTCGCAGAAGTAGAAATCTGACTAATTAGGAAAGGATATTTGTCTTCAATATTTCGCGGTAATGAAGACTTAATATATTATTTTATTAAAATGAGAAAAATGTAAAATTAATTTTATCTATTTTAATATATTTTTATGATTAATGTCTATTTTTTCCTAATTTTAATAAAAAAAATACCCGTTCATGTAATACCAAAAATGGGGAAGATTTGAATAAGGTGCATACAGTATATTCAAACCTAGATATTAGTTGGTTGATATATTACTTATTTACTTAATGGGATATGATATTGTTATTATCAATGTTATTATTATATTTTAATCGTTGATTTATGTCAATTAATAGTTATTATTTTTCTAAATAAAATTCATTAATTAATTATTAATTCACAATAAAAGATAATATTGATTGACGAAAATCAACTGTTAACATATAGTAGTAACGTTGAAAATAATATTTTTTTATAGTAATAATATCTTATCCCTTCTTTAATTTATGTTATTAATTTAGTCCACATTTCACTTTAGAATTTCGTCTCGTTTAATACTAAAATTAGTCTTCGGTGACCCGGTGGGTTCCCCGGTCCGAGTGGGTAGTTGAACCGCTTCTACAGTCAACCTGAATTAGACCGGTTGACTCGGCTGAAACCCGGCGACCCGGTTGACCAGGGTTAGACCAGTTATTTTTTTTTTTTGGTAATTTTTTTTTTGTTGATAAGAACTCTTGAATTAAATCATATTCATATTTTATGATTAATATGATTAAAAGTAAGGTGAAAATAATAAGGTATTTTAGATTACTGCAATTTGTTTATGTAATTTAGTTGCATCTTATAATGATCTCATGAAGTTAAGTGGTGATAAACACTGATGGTCTCATGATCTCATCTCAATGTGGACATTTTTTTCTTATTGTATATTTCATGCATACTATTTATTTATCCGTATCATGTCAAGCACAAAAGATGCATTTAACTTATATTGCAGTTTGCTTACAAAAAAAAAAAAAAACTTATATTGCAGCTTTAATCGAATATTATGATATGGTCTAGAGTTAGAAGCTTAGAAATATATAATATTTGCTATCATTGAAAATCAAATTATTTTTTGAAGGTAATTGATAGTTTTCTTATGTGAATTTTTATTAATATAAGTAATATTTTTACATTTTTAATATGTGAACAGTAAATCCGGTTCAACTCGGTTGAACCCGGTCGAACCAATGACCCAGTAACCCAATACCTCGACTGGTTCGATGACCGGTCCGAGTTTTAAAACACTGGTATTAATATATATATATATATATATATATACTAATGTAGAACCCGTGCGATGCACGGAGGAAAAAGATCATCATTTTTGTCGGCGTCTGTCGTTGGTTAATCACTAAAAGAAAGAACCGTGTTAATATTTTATGTTATTTTGGTAGGTGAAAGAGCTACAATACTGACATAAGAATTTGTTATTATTTACCACAAACAAAACTCTCCAATTAAGAAAAATCAACTATTATGCAAATAAAAAATAGTTATGTACTCTATACTTGATTATTTTCATTTA
Source organism: Gastrolobium villosum (assembly GCA_032173675.1). NCBI lineage: Eukaryota > Viridiplantae > Streptophyta > Magnoliopsida > Fabales > Fabaceae > Gastrolobium > Gastrolobium villosum. Next base: position 43,970 of record JAVKPL010012732.1, read on the forward strand.
CAGCAATGCATATAACATCTAAAGTGATGAAAATATGATATGGAGATTGTCCTACGAAACAAAATATCAAAAAATGAGGAAAAGTTCTTCCGCTCAATACTATCCAAAACAATTATTATCAGCCGTGGATACGCTCAATCAATAAGAAGATATCTTAATATACAACAATGCATATAACAGCAACAGTGATGATATGCATTTTTTCTTACCGAATAGAAATAATCTAAACATGAGCTAAATTTCTTGCACTCAATACTATCCAGCACCATTACTAGCACCCTACAAAGACAAAAGAAAAAAAAAAACATGAAAAAAAAACAAATATCCTGCAAAAAAAAAAAAAACTGTAAATACAATATAAAATAAAATTTCTCCTCTATATTAGTCTTCAATACTTTTCATTGACTCAACAATACTACAAAATAAAATCAATTAAAATACATGAATAAAAAAATTTAATTTTACGCTTAACATGAAGGAAATAATTAGAGTAAATAAGAATGAAAATCAGAAAACATATCAACACCCTTGTATAATAATAAAAAATTGTATGATTTTTTTTAATTAAGTATCAATCAGTAATTATCATTAGAGATATAAGTTAGGTACATACCAAACATCTGCTTTCCTACAATAAGGCAGAACCAAATCAACTATATTAATCTCTGAAATACTTCTTTGTAAACAACGTTAATGGTGCTATTTGTAACATTCCCATCATCATCAAGTATTAAAATTTTCAATCCATGTTTGCTTTTTACCCTTGATAGTGCAACATATAATTGCCAATGAGTGAAGACAGGTTTAGGGAGATAAACACCAACATGAGAAAGTGACTGTCCTTGAGATTTATTGATACTCACTGCAAATGAAACGACCAGGGAAAATTGTCTTCTTTGAAAATTGACTGGGAACGCATGGCTTGATGGACTCATTGTCATTCTAGGAATAGGACAGTTTGTCCAATGTTGCTTCCTGTAAGAACAGTTGCCTCAACAACTCGGTTGCCTAATCTTGAAATAAGCAATTTTGTGCTGTTGCACAATCCTCTTGATTGATCAATATTTTTCAATAGCATAATAGATGCATTAACCTTCAGAGTTAATTTATGGATAGGAATTCCTAAACATAAGTTTATATTACATCTAGCTATGTTAATTTACATTACCTTAGCTACACATGGGTGAGTTTGTTAAACAGTAAATATAAAAAAAAAATGTGTTGGTGGGCGGAGTGGGCCGGCCCTCCGGGCCGAGCCCATTTTGTCACCTTCAACTATCAATATTTTATATCAGCATGTAATAGGTTTTTATATTTATTCACACAAAAAATATTCTTATAGTTCCATGTAGATTAATATCTACATCTATAGTTGCCCCTAAATTGACTTTCTAGGGAGTGTGTATTTGTGACAAATATATTAGATAAAAAGTTGACAAATATTTGAGTTATTAAGTTTAATATTCTAACAAACACTTCATAGTTGAAGTTGAATGTGGTAATATCAAAATACCATTCATTAACTTTATTGCATAAGTATAAATAACTACACTACATATTTTGTATTAATTTTACATACTTTTATTTTTTTTTTAAATCTTTTAATTTATAATTTTATATTTTTTTAATTTTATATTTTTTATATTGGTTATTACATGTTCATTTAATAGAAGAACAACTTAAGAAGATGATGAAGATAAACAGACATAAAAGAGAATAAACATGTGCACAAAAGCTAATTATTAAATGAAAAGACCCGGTAACACATATCCTATTACGTTTAATATTGCAAAGATTTGTGATTTTTTTCAACAATCTAAACTTTTTTTTTTTAAATTAAATATTACTCATTTTTTCAAACCACTAGAAGTTGAAAAATTAGAAGTTATCTTTAATTTTTTTTAGAATATATTAAAGCTACGTTTTTTAGGTTTTAGTTTTTAGGAAAAAATTATTTAATTATTATAAGCTTCTAAACGTATGTTTTAATTAAAAAACAACACTTTTTTAGAGCCAACTACTCATTGGGTTGGAAACGTTTAATCATAAATAGCATTAAAATATTATTACGGAAAAATGTAATGATGCAAAATAATTTGTAAAATACTTAATGGCAAACTTCTTTTACGATGTAGAAGTTGAATGGTCACTGACTACTGAATGGTCATTCATTTTAATTGAGCAATTAATAATAATAAATGTTTTTTTGTTACAAAGATTTGTAACTTTTTCCAACAATTTAAATTATTTATGATTTTTAAAATTGAATACTACTCATTTTTTCAAACAATGTAATTTAATTTAAATATTACTTTCTGTAACAAAAACTATTGCCATCTATATATAAAGACCTGTCCTTTTTGCCTCAAATTTTAAATTTGTTCATTGGTATATAGGAATGTGTTATATCAGATCACGTTATTTTATTGTAGAGATTAACAATACAATAAATACAGTTAATTTATTTATCATTTTTATTTATTCCATACATCATAAATATCTTAAATAGTTTGCCTTTCCAAATGTTTTGCCTTTTCCAAATTCCGTTTTATTTGTTCTTGTGATTTACATTTTGTTCAAACATCAAAAATACATTTGCACAAAATTATGCCACGTTATATTCTTGGTAGTTTTACTTTCTTTGTACACATTGCTCCCCTGTAAATATCTGATCTATATTCAATGTTTAATCATTATTTCAAAGCAAATGATGTTTAATAGACTAGTGCTTTCCGATGCAGAAATATGTGCAAAGGTTATCTTACTACTATTCCAATGATATTTAATAAGCTTGTGCTTTCCAATGCATAAATATGTGCTTTGGTTATTCGATGACTATTGGTATTCCATTTTAGTCTCAACAACCAATGATAATACATTTAAATAAAAAAAAGTTTTCATTAATTGCTTTAAGGAAAAATCTCAATTGATCTAATTAGTTTTTTAATAATATCATACGATTATTTTGATTTATAATCAAAATTAAATCTGATTCTATTTTATCTAAATAGGTTTAGAAAGAATATGTTTTCCAATGTCTTGTGAAATTTTTCTCACATAAATTCATCAAAAATAAAAAATTAATTTCATTAATATGTACCATTTATAAGTTCAAATTGATTCATTAATATATACTAAGCAAAAGTTTAAGTAAATTCATTAAAGTTAAATCAAAATTCTGAATAAAATACTAAAATAATTGTTAATCGTGCTATTACTATAATATATATAAAGATCTAGAGAATTAAATTTGGTTTGAAATATAATATAAAAGATCTCTACTTTTTTGTTCTTGTTGTTGTATATTATGAGTAAAAAAGACCTCTACTTTTTTTTATAAAGACCTCTACTTTTCTTTTGTCGTATATTCCACTATTTTTTGCATGGTAATTGTTAGCCCTATTAATGTTGCATAAATTTTTTTTTGTAAAATTTGTAAAATAAATTCGAAATTTGGAAATAAATTAAATGGAAAATTATGTGAACAAATTTTGGTGGCAGACAACTCATTTAATATCTCACTGTTTTCTATATTGAAATTTCCAAATTAATAATAACTCAACTCTTTTAAATTTTGAATTTATGTTTATATTTAAATTTTTAATTTGAATTTTTAATTTTGTAATGGTGGGAAAACTTTTGGAATTTTCTTTGCGGCAGACAGCTCATTTAATGTCACACTTCTTTTCTTTCGTTGTACATTATGAGTAAAAAAGACCCCTTTCTTTTGTTGTATATCTCGCTATTTTTTGCATGGATAATTTCCCTATTAATGCTGCATAAAAAAAATCAAAAACATTAAAAAAATATTCTAAAATAACAAAATTATTTATATTGTAAAATAAATTCGAAATTTAGAAATAAATTAAGTGGAAAATTATGTGAACAATTTTTAGTGGTAGGCAACTCATTTAATATCTCACTGCTTTCTACATTGGAATTTTCAAATTAATTTTTTTTCTCCAAAGCCAGTAATTAACATAAGACTCTTGGTACTTCCCCATGCAGTTTTTGTTTTGCAAAGATTTCTATAGGAAATGGTTAAAACTTAAAATGAATTTGTATTTACTTAAAAAAAGAGAGAGAAACTTAAGAAACTCGAAATATAATGTATTGTTGATTAAAAAATAATTTATAATAAACCCTTATATATAAAACATACATATTATATATAAGGATTTAATCTTATCATGTCTTATCTAAGACCAAATTATGTAAAGCAATTTCTGACATACATAGAGAGAGTTATGAAAATAAATATAGAGTAATAAAAAATAATTGATGGTTGAAACAATCGCACATAAATAAGAGAATTCATTAACTTATATTATTTGATACTAATTTAGTAACAAAAATTAAAAACATTAAGCTTCACCATAATTATATCTTTCTTTCTTTTTGGTACATGCCATAATTATATCTTTGGTTAGGTTAAATTGATCACTTTTTCCCTCACCAAAATAAAAAAATTGATCACTTTTTAACTCATGTTCTTCTTGCGTGACTCCGCTTGAAAAAATTCAAGTTATTGTAAAATGGAAGAAATGGAATAATAATAAATTAATAACAGTAACAAAAGAAAAACAGAGGAAATAGAGTGGGAAAAATCTCATTTCGTTCTCCCCTTTACTTCATATCCTTGGTTCTTAACATTCTTAAAATGTGAAATTTATATATGAGATACAATTGTGAAATTTCTCCATCACTTACACATTTCTTTTCAGCAGCAAAATGCATCCTTGTACAACACGAAGACTCAAAGCTTCAAGAGCTCATGTATCTTTTGTAGTGGGGACATCATGAAAGATGCTGAATATGTAAATAACCATTCACAGTAGCATGAAACATTTCACCCTATAAAACGAAAAAAAAAAGAGAATTAGTATACAAAAAATGAAAATGAATTTATAACATTTGTTTATAAAGAAACCATAAATGATAACAATATAATAACCCCTACACACAGGAATGAAGAAAAAAAATCGAATAACTCATGCAGCAGCCAAAAAAGCCAACAAAATCTCCCTTGAACAACATGAAAGACGCAAATAACCATTCACAGTAGCATCAAACCTTCTGCCCTAGAAAGCGAAAAAAAAGAATCAGTATACAAAAAAATGAAAACGAATTCAAAACATTTGTTTATAAAGTAACCAAAAATAATAGCAACACAACAACCCCTAAACACATGAATGAAAATAAAAAACCCACAGTAGAGCCAAAAAGAAGAAAAATATGTTAAACCCTACAACACTTCCCTATTTATACAAAAACTCAATGTGCTATATAAGAAGCACCACTCAATGTATTAAAGATATTTCTTGAAAATAATCACATCAATAACCCCAACATTTTCCAAGGCAAAAAGGTAGTGGGATGTAGATGCATTGAAAAATTGAAATGCAATTAAAGCTACACCACTTTAAATCAAAATTAATTAATTACGATTTTAATTTAAATTAATTTAAAATAATTTCAAAATAATTTAAAATGTTTCTATAAGAGGAAAAAATTCAAAATGAAGCAGTGTGAACACAAATCCGAGATTACATGAGAAGATGACACGTCAGAAAAGTTTCCAAGAAATGATTTTGTCTTAGAATATATATTCGAAATATAATGTATTGTTGATTAAAAAATAATTTATAATAAATCCTTATATATAAAACATACATATTATATATTAGGATTTAATCTTATCATGTCTTATCTAAGATCAAATTATGTAAAGCAATTTCTGACATACATAGAGAGAGTTGAAAATAAATATAGAGTAATAAAAAATAATTGATGGTTGAAATAATCGTACATAAATAAGAGAATTCATTAACTTATATTATTTGATACTAATTTAATAACAAAAATTAAAAACATTAAGCTTCACCATAATTATATCTTTCTTTCTTTTTGGTACATGCCATAATTATATCTTTGGTTAGGTTAAATTGATCACTTTTTCCCTCACCAAAAAAAAAAATTGATCACTTTTTAATTCATGTTCTTCTTGCGTGACTCACGCTTGAAAAAATTCAAGTTATTGTAAAATGGAAGAAATAGAATAATAATAAATTAATAACAATAAAAAACAAAAACAGAGGAAATAGAGTGGGAAAAATCTCATTTCGTTCTCCCCTTTACTTAACATCCTTGGTTCTTAACATTCTTAAAATGTGAAATTTATATATGAGATACAATTGTGAAATTTCTCTATCACTTACACATTTATTTTCAGCAGCAAAATGCATCCTTGTACAACATGAAAGCTCAAAGCTTCAAGAGCTCATGTATTTTTTGTAGTGGGGACATCATGAAAGATGTTGAATATGTAAATAACCATTCACAGTAGCATGAAACATTTCACCCTATAAAATGAAAAAAAAAAGAGAATTAGTATACAAAAAATGAAAATGAATTTATAACATTTGTTTATAAAGAAACCATAAATGATACCAATATAACAACCCCTACACACATGAATGAAGAAAAAAAATCGAATAACTCATGCAGCAGCCAAAAAAGCCAACAAAATCTCCCTTGAACAACATGAAAGATGCAAATAACCATTTAGTAGCATCAAACCTTCTGCCCTAGAAAACGAAAAAAAGAGAATCAGTATACAAAAAAATGAAAACGAATTCAAAACATTTGTTTATAAAGTAACCAAAAATAATAGCAACACAACAACCCCTAAACACATGAATGAAAAAAAAAACCCACAGTCAAGCCAAAAAGAAGAAAAATATGCTAAACTCTACAACACTTCCATATTTATACAAAAACTCAATGTGCTATATAAGAAGCACCACTCAATGTATTAAAGATATTTCTTGAAAATAATCACATCAATAACCCCAACATTTTCCAAGGCAAAAAGGTAGTGGGATGTAGATGCATTGAAAAATTGAAATGCAATTAAAGCTACACCACTTTAAAGCAAAATTAATTAATTATGATTTTAATTTAAATTAATTTAAAATAATTTCGAAATAATTTAAAATGTTTCTATAAGAGGAAAAAATTCAAAATGAAGCAGTGTGAACACAAATCCGAGATTAGATGAGAAGATGACACGTCAGAAAAGTTTCTGGTTTTGTCTTAGAATATATATATATATAGATATAGATATAGATATAGATATAGATATAGATATATATATATATATATATATATATATATATATATATGTATATATATATATATATATATATATATATATATATATGTATATATATATATATTATTTTTAAATTAATACCTATCTTATTTTCTCCTTCTTCCAATATTTTGTTAATAATTTTTAAAATCAAATATAAAACAATTTATACTTTATAATATATAAATTTAATTATATTTTATTAATATCATCATTTTAATGATATTTATGTAAAAGGAGGGAATAAATGATGAAGTAATAAATTTAAGATGAGTGATAGTATTTGTCAAGCAGCAAAACCTAGTAAATCCCACTAATCATGTCTGTGAGATTTTAAGTGTGATATATGGACAATAAATTTTCATCTGTTATATTTTAAAAAATAATTTTTAAAAAATGAGAAACAGTATTAATGGATGTGCAATAATAAATTAGACCAAATTAATAATTTGAATTCCATTCCTAATATCATCCAAAAATAATAGTTATTAGATTAAAATTAATAGTAATATAATAATAATTATTATTATTATTGCAGAATCAAAATTATAGCCAATTAGAGAAGATTGAATAAGGTTTATACAGTGTATTCAAAGATGACCCAGATATTTGTTAGTCGATACATTACTTTAATATTGTTTTGGGAGGAAAACATATATATATATATATATATATATATATATATGAAAAATATATTTGATATTACCATTATCGTTTTGGGAATAAATTCAAATAACTTATCTGTATTATCTGCAGAAATATTTTTCATATATATATATATATATATATATATATATATATATATATATATATATATAAATCAGAGAACCAATATAAATCAGAAATAAAAGACAACTCCATATCTATTAAGTGAAATATAAGTAGTATGTTGTAGGAATAAGTTTTTGGTTCTGCCACTATTTTTTAACTATTTAAACTCCCTTGGTGACTTGAGAGAAGTAATATAAGATGTAAAAATAATTTAAATAATTATCCCGCAAAGAGTTTACAGTTACGGTCACAGCTTTTATTTATTACGGTTTTACGGTCTTAAATGCTCGCGTAATAAACGAAAAACGTTTACTCGTATTTTTATAAATGAACTGTTGTGATTGTAACTGCGCTTAATATCATAATTAATGTTAACAATACCGATGTACAACATGCTGTTACACTTATTGCTGTCCTTCTCTCCTTCTGTCGTTTCTCCAGTCCGCAATCATAACTCTGGCATGGTGAGGCAGTCATTTGAAGTCTGAGTCAACTCTGAGTCAACATCCACAAATAAAGTATAAGAACTGGCACCGCTAATTAAGGTAATTAATTAATTAAATGTGATAATTAGGAAATAATTCCATAATTGACTCTAATAATTATTATGAGACTTTAATAATTATAGTAAGTGAGTAATAATGCTGGAAGTCGCTTTAATTAACAGTGTATGAACCTGTATGTGCCTAAAAATGAAGTCTTGAACGTATTTAATTGGTAAAAGTTGGACCTTTAGATGATATCTTCGCGAAAATGCAGAACTCCATTCTGTCGCGAAATATCTGGATATGATATCCGGATATGGTATCCAGATATTGATATCCGGATATTCTGGGTTTTCGATTAAAAGTGAGGTACTGTTCGTACAGAGGTCATGTTTGGGTTTGTGGACCCTAGTGTGATGAAGTGGTACTTCTGTGGTACATACAAGATGGTGAGGCTGTGGGTGAGGTGCAAGCGTTGTTCCTTGTACTATTGTGTGGGTAATAGACGTATTCCTGCATTTCTCTGGCCAGTAGAATAGTGTTAACACACATGGCATGAATATCTATTGCACTGCATAGTTTTGGAACTTATACTGAAATTACTGTTTTTGGAACTTATATTGCACATGTAAGTGAGCTTAGGGTGGAAGATCTTTGAGGACCCCTTGTCTTACTGAGATTTCTTGTTTAGAGATCTCACCTCACGTTTGGGGACGCTTATTTCAGGTTCAGGTAACCCAGGAGTTGAGACCTCGGGTGGCAGGAGGATAGAGCTGAGTTAGATATTGCTGTTAGATGCTGGATATGCCTGTTTACTGTTTTCATGCTTTTAGCTTCATTTTATTATTGTTGCTATTGAGACTGTTGTTGGGCAATTGTTGCCTTATTTGGTGAGCATGGGGTTTGTCCATGCCATATAGACTTGGTTATGTCTTGTTTTATTTAAAGTTGTAATAATGTATCAGGATTATTATCCAGGCTATGTGTTGTATTCTTGTGACTTAGATACGCACTCTATTTATATATGATGTATTTCAGTTAGTTGTCTTGCAATTTACATACAAGCGATATTTTATGGTAAATGATTAAGAAGTCAACTTGGCTAAGTATTAATGACGTCATAATTGAATCCATATAAAAAGTTATTCCGCATTTTAATTCAGCGTGGCTTAATACGATAGTATGTTAACAAACCGGGTTAACACGGGGTGTTACATTTTTTCTCTCTAGGAATGTAATTTTTTATGAAACATATTTTCCATTTTCTGAAATTTATGCAGATGACTAACCTGCTTCTTCTGACAAGTCTACTTTCTTTCCAACTGTTGGGACCACATCCTATGACTTACCCTCATCTGATCATGGTGATCACACACTATATGAGCAGACTTCACATTTAGAAAATCCGCACCATATCTCACCAAACCATTCCTTACCCGACAGTCCCATATCATCACTTCTTTCCAATCAGTACCAGTCTTTATCTCACGAACAAATACAGCAACCAAACACAAGCATTAACCACCAGTCACCACAAGGACTTAGACGGTCTGACTTAGACGGTCTACAAGAGTGAGGAGGCGCCCACAACACTTGGCTGACTTTCAATGTAATCTCTCTTCAGTTTTAATTGATTCCACATCATCTCCAGGTACACCTTCCTCTACTCTTCATCCAATTTCTTCTACTGTTTCTTTTGTCATAACCTTAGTTCTTTTGTTGAGCCTAACTCTTATAGTCAAGCAATGCAATTTAATGAGTGGGTTTCAGCCATTAAAGAGGAGCTTGAAGCTCTTGACAGGAACAAGACATGGACTTTTGTTGATCTTCCCAAAGGAAAGCACCCCATTAGATGTAAATGGGTTTACAAGATCAAACATAAGGCTGATGGTTCGATTGCTCGTTACACAGCCCGTCTTGTTGCCAAGGGCTACAATCAATTGGAAGGCGTAGACTACTTTGAGACTTTCTCTCCAGTGGTTAAGCTCACTACCACTCGGGTATTACTTGCCATTGCCACTGCCAAAGATTGGTTCATTGAACAAGTTGACATCAATAATGCATTTCTCCATGGTGACTTGTCAGAAGATGTTTACATGGCTGTTCCTCAAGGAGTTATTTCTCCCAATCCAAAACAAGTATGTAAACTCCATAAGTCTCTATATGGCCTCAAACAGGCCAGCCGTCAGTGGAATGCAAAACTGACTTGTGAGCATCGAAGACTTGGATTTGTTCAATCAAGTGCAGACCACTCATTGCTCACCAAGGATGCTGGTAGCTCCTTTACATGCTTATTGGTCTATGTGGATGATATGGTAATTGCCGGAAATAATTCTGAAGAAATTACTTTGGTAAAACAGCATCTGGACAGCTTGTTCAAAATTAAGGACTTAGGTCCTCTCCATTTCTTTTTAGAAATGGAAGTGGCTCGTTCCAAACGTGGTCTGGTGTTAAATCAAAGAAAGTATGTTCTTGAGCTGTTATCTGAGAATGGATTGCTTGGTGCCAAACCTACCTCATCCCCTATGGAATTTTCACTGCGTTTAAAACAAAAAGAGGGTGAATTACTCCATGATCCTGTTGCATATAGACGCTTAGTAGGACGTCTATTATATCTCACCAATACAAGGTCAGACATCTCCTTTGCTGTCAAGCAGCTGAGCCAATTTGTCAGCCATCCAAGAAAGCCTCACTACAATGCAGCATGTAGAGTTCTTCGCTACCTGAAAGTTGCACCAGCCACATGTTTATTTTTTCCTGCACAGAGTTCCTTGATTTTGTCCGGTTTTGTTGATGCAGATTGGGCCACATGCCCGTACACCCGTAAATCTACCACTGGGTTTTGTATATTCCTTCATACCTACTTCATGATCTTCAAGTGCCTATGACTAAAGCTGCCGATGTTTATTGTGATAACCTGGCTGCAATACATCTAGCTCATAATCCCTCTTTCCATGAGGGTATCAAACATATATAACTTGATTGCCATGTCACTAGAGAGAAAGTTGTGGCTGGATTGATCCATTTGCTGCCTATATCCACTCTTGCTGATATGTTTACCAAAGCTCTCCAACCTGCTTCCTTTCATGATTTTATCTTCAAGTTGGGGCTTCTTGACATCCACCTTCCAACTTGAGGGGAGTGATATAGAATATATTTATTCCATTGTAATTACAATATTAGCCTTCTAGTTTATTTAACTAATAGTCAGTTAGTTACAGAGTTAGTTTTGGTTAGTTCAGTTTGGATCTAACCACAAGGTTTACTTTCTGTCTTTTCTGTTTTATATATATCAGATCTGTAATAGGCTACTTATTCTCTTTTTCTGATAATGATAATGAAAATACTTTTCCATTTGTCATATTCCAAGAATCCAAATGGATTTATTGCTCACCGTGTGAGAAAGCTAGAGAACAATTCGAAGATATCTTTTTTTGTTGGCAATCATCTGAATGTGGAATCACTATAATGTAGAACTTAAAATAAGAACAACTATTTTCTTGTGGAGAAGACAAAACTTGTATTTCTCTTCTTCTTGTTGTTATTTGCTTACAATATGGATTACTTTATATAGGCACTAGATTGCCTTTTCATGAACCTAAACATTAAATTAGCAATAAACTACAAAACTAAACTTCCAACTCTTGGCCTCTCTAACTCTTGGCCTTTCACTCTCTTACAACTTTTGGCCTTTCACTTATCTAAACTCATGACTCCTTAATTAAGACTATTAAAACTAACAAAAAACATTTAGAGTTTATTCAACAATTCTCCTTCATAAACTTAAATGGTTCTGCCATCTTTCATCCCAAGCATCTTCTTGCAATTGTTGAGCAGCAACGACGGCAGTGGCTTTGTGAATATGTCCCCGACTTGCTCTTGACTGGTCACGTGTATTAGCTCCACATTTCCTTCCTTTACTTGATCCCGGATGAAGTGAAATCGGACGTCAATATGCTTGCTTCTTTCATGATTTACCGGGTTCTTGGCTAGCTCTATAGCCGACTTATTGTCAATTCGGATCACAGTTTGACCGACTTGTTTTTCCTCCAACTTGCTTAGCAGATTCCTGAGCCACATTGCATGACAAACACACCAAGATGCAGCTACATATTCAGCTTCACATGTCGACAGTGTCACAATAGGTTGCTTCTTCGAAATCCAGGTGAATGCCGTGTTGCCCATGAAAAACACATAACCAGCCGTGCTCTTTCGATCATCTACGTCTCCACACCAATCACTGTCAGAATATCCAATCAACTTGTATTTTGCCGAGCTCGAGTAGTGTAACCCGTGTGAAACTGTACCTTGAACATACCTCAGAATTCTCTTTACCGCCTTCCAATGTGTGTATCTCGGCTCCTCCATGAACCGACTTACTATGCCGACACTTAACGAGATATCCGGCCTCGTGCATGTGAGATAACGTAGGCTTCCCACCAAACTTCTGTACTTGCTTGCATCAACACGGTCTCCTCCATCAAACTTAGAGAGTTTTGAACCGGGTTCCATTGGTGTTGAAACCGGGTTGCAATCTTCCATCTTGTACTTCTTCAAAAAATTTTTTGCATAAGCCTCCTGTGACACGAAGATTCCCTTCTCATTTTGTTTTACTTCCAAACCAAGAAAGAACTTCATAAAACCCAGATCTGTCATTTCGAACTCTCTTGTCATTGTGCTCTTGAACTCTTGTATCATCTTGGCATTGTTTCCCATAAAAATGAGGTCGTCAACATAAAGAGCCACAATTAACAAGTCTCCTCCATTTTTCTTGACATAAACAGCATGTTCATATGGACATTGTTCAAGTCCATTCTCCTTGAAATATTTGTCAATACGAGCATTCCAAGCCCGTGGTGCTTGCTTCAACCCGTAAAGTGCTTTCTTCAATCTCAGCACCTTCTTCTCTTCTCCTGCCTTCATGTAGCCCGGCGGTTGTTCCACATAAACTTCTTCTTCAAGAACACCATTCAAAAATGCCGACTTTACATCCATTTGATGCATTGGCCATCTGTATTGGGCAGCATGTGAGATGAGTAGCCGAATTGTCTCCATCCTTGTAACAGGGGCAAACACCTCGTCATAGTCAATTCCAGCCTTCTGCTTATAACCTTTTGCAACTAGTCGAGCTTTATATCGTTCTATCTCCCCTTGAGCATTCATCTTCTTCTTGAACACCCACTTCACTCCAATGGGCCGACTTCCTTCTGGTAGCTCGGCTAACTCCCATGTGTTATTTCGGTCAATGGCTTCTATCTCCTCATCCATGGCATCTTGCCATTTCTTATCTCTGATGGCTTCTTCAAAACTTATGTTCTCAGAGTCTGCAAGAAGACAAACAAAATGTACCTCACTTGTTGACTCATATATGTCTTGTATGCTTCGCATCCTGGGTTGTCGTACCTCATCTTCATCATCAGAAGCTTCAGGACTTGCCGGGTTGATAATTTGTGTTGAGATTCCGTCTTCAAAGTTTACCTCAGAAGAATTGTTCCAGTCCCACTCATTTGCTTCATTGAGCTTTACATCTCTGCTTACTATGACTTTCTTGTTGACGGGGTCAAACAACTTATACCCCTTTGTTTTTTCATCATATCCAATAAAAACATATTTCTTACTTTTATCCTCGAGCTTGGTTCTGAGCTGGTCCGGTATGTGTGCATAGGCTATACTGCCAAAAACTCTGAGATGAGCCACTGAAGGCTTTTGACCGCTCCATGCTTCCTGTGGAGTTTTATCATCCAAGTTCGAATGTGGACATCGGTTCTGCACATACACAGCACACTGCACAGCTTCCGCCCAAAACTCCTTCGGCATCCTTTTGTTCTTCAGCATTGACCGAACCATGTCAAGAATAGTCCGGTTCTTCCTTTCAGCCACGCCATTCTGTTGTGGTGAGTATGGTGCTGTTAGAAACCTCCTTATCCCCTGTTCTTCACAGAAAGACATAAACGCTGTTGAGGTATATTCCCCACCTCTGTCAGACCGCACCGATTTGATATAGCTTCCTGTTGCCTTCTCAATCATCACCTTGAACCTTTTGAACACATCAAACACCTCGGACTTCTCCTTCAGAAAGTAAACCCAAGTTTTCCGTGAGAAATCATCAATAAAGGAAATAAAATACTTCTTACCGCTGAAGGAACCCGGATTGATGGGTCCACACAAGTCGGTATGTATTAGTTCCAGAGGTTGCTTAGCCCGGAATCTTGCCATCTTCTGAAACGTGGTCCTGGCATGCTTGCCAAGTACACAACTCTCACAAAACTTTCCTTCAAAGTTGATGTCGGGTAACCCTTCCACCATCTTCTTCTTTGCCAACTCGGTTAGACCACCATAATGTAGGTGACCAAACCGGAGATGCCAAAGTGACGCCTTATCTTCCACCTCGGCTTGTAAACATTCAATCTGTACACATTTCAGATTTAGTTTATACATACGATTCTTACCCATTTGAACTCGGACTATCAGCCGACCTCGCTCATCTTTCAAATACAATACCCGGTCTTTCATAATAACCGAGTAACCTTTCTCCATCAGTTGACCCATGCTTAAAATATTGCTTTTTAGGTCGGGTACATAGTACACATCTCGAATTGAGCCAATTAACCCGTCCTTTTGTAGGAAACAGATCGTACCTCGGCCTTTTACCTCAACCTTTGAGGCATCCCCGAACGAAACATGTCCGGTTTCCACCTTTCTCATCTCCTTGAAGAAGTGCTTATGTCCGCACATGTGGTTGCTCGCACCCGTGTCAAGATACCACTCCATGTCATCGTCTGGACTTCCTTTACTGTGTGTCATTAACAAGACACCATCCTTCATCTCGCCTTCTGTGGCTAGGTTGGACGTCTCCTCCACCTTTTTCTCCTCTCTGCATTCTCTTGCGAAATGTCCGACTTTGCCACAATTGTAACACTTGTCCGAGTTACAATCTTTTGCAAAGTGACCAAACTTTCCACATTTGTAACACTCGATGTTTGAATAATGTGACCGACCTCCTCGTCGACCTCGTCCTCGTCCTCTCCAGTTTTGTTGATTTGACTGTCCTACCTCATCATTATACACTTCTTGACTTCGGCCTCGACCTCTACCACCACGGCTAGTACCTCGTCCACCGCGGCCACGTCCTCTACCTCGAAAATTTTGAGAATAGAGCATCTTCTCATCTTTAATTGTTGCTTTGGTCTGAAGTGCCTGCTCAAGAGTTTCCTCCTTCTTCTTCTTTCTTTGTTCATGCGCTTCAAGGGAACCCGCCAACTCGTCAATGGTGAGTGTAGACAGGTCCTTGGACTCCTCTATGGCACAAACCACGTTTTCGAACTGGTCTGTCAAAGATCTCAAGATTTTCTCCACCACTCTGGTGTCAGGTATATCTTCTCCATTCCGTTTTAACTGGTTCACAATTCCTTGAACCCGGGCAACGAACCCGGATACTCCTTCCGTGTCCTTCATCTTCATTCCCTCCAACTCGGCACGAAGGGTTTGAAGCCGGACTTGTTTAACCCGGTTAGCTCCTCTATAGACATTTGCCAAGATGTCCCAGGCTGCCTTTGAGGTCTCACAATTTGCTATCTTCTCGAACCCGGATTCGTCTACAGCTCGGAAGAGCATGAATAACGCCAACTTGTCTTTTGCACGCGTCTCTTTCAACGCTTTGGTTTGAGCCGCCGAATGGCCTCCAGTGTCCTGTGGTTCTACAAAACCTGCTTGAACATTCTCCCAAGCGTCCTGGGATCCGAGAAGAGCCTTCATCTGGATGCTCCAATTCTCGTAGTTCTCCTTCGTCAACTTAGGTAGTGCCATATCACTCCCCCTCTCCATAGCTCTGATACCAATTTGTGGAATCACTATAATGTAGAACTTAAAATAAGAACAACTATTTTCTTGTGGAGAAGACAAAACTTGTATTTCTCTTCTTTTGTGATATATTGCTTACAATATGGATTACTTTATATAGGCACTAGATTGCCTTTTCATGAACCTAAACATTAAATTAGCAATAAACTACAAAACTAAACTTCCAACTCTTGGCCTCTCTAACTCTTGGCCTTTCACTCTCTTACAACTTTTGGCCTTTCACTTATCTAAACTCATGACTCCTTAATTAAGACTATTAAAACTAACAAAAAACATTTAGAGTTTATTCAACACTGAAGATATCTTTTATTTGCAAAAGAAAGTGCACAAACTCCCCTATATTACGACAACAACAATATATTACAGACTGGTATTAATTATCATTTTAATCTCCTATCAAAACTTTAAAAGTAATACATGAATGCCTATACTTTGTGATAATATTATAGAGAACTATTATCTGCGGACACAAAAAATTGGACCCACTATTTTCTTTTTTTTTTTGAAAAAAAATAAGCTAGGATACAGAACCACATACTAGAATACTGCAGCCGCTACAAAAATAATTTTACCATTTATAATTTGGATATTCATAAGGGGCCAAGTCCCATGGAGGATATATGTCTGTTGGTTGGGGCTTGGAGAATTTATTAGTAAATCACAACTGTTTTGTTAGAAAGGCTAGCTACCAGGATAGAATAGCTCTGAGCTAAAAGATAAAGGCAATTTTTACTTTTATTTTTTTTACACTTTATATATAATTTATGTGTACAGAAATGCAGTCTATACATCAGACTATAGATGTAGATGAGCTAAGGGTAACATGATAATGTATATGACTATATGATGATTCGGGGCTCAGAGAAGGTGGATGGAATGCTACTAATTACGTTGTTTAGTTTGAAGATGTATAACATTGGATTTGGACCGAATAATGTAAGCAACTAAACACTAATTAAGTAACGGTGTTGACTTCTACCAAAATAAAAATAAAATAAAGTAACCGGTCATGCACTAAACACTAAATAAGTAATGGTGTTGATACGATTAATCGGCATGCAAAAACTCCAATACTAACCGGTCATGCACCGCCAGGGCGCAATTATAGCCTTTTTATTCTAATGCAAATCAAAACGAGAGCGGAAAAAACGATGAAAGATATTATAATAATCAACAGAGGGAATAAAAATAAAGATAAAATAAAATTTTCCATTTAACACTATTAGGGATGATATCCACAACCCATAACGGATTATCAAGGAAAACAAAGTAAACCGGACTCTCACAAAAAAAAAAAAGTCCTCCAAATCCTAATAATCAAAAGCTATGTGATATGTGACTCCCTACATGGGAAGGTCATCCAAATTACAGCCATACTCGTTTTTTTAGAAGACCCAAAAACGAAAGTGTAAATAACCACAATGTACTTGTCTAACTTAATTTGGCATAATTAGGCAGCGGATGGAGCGGGCACAAACTTAACACCACCAGCTTCCAAAAGCGCACCCTTGAAACGTTCCACATTGACAGAGTTATTATAGTCAAGTGTCTCATCATCATATATCTCCCACCACATGTCCACCAATTTCTTGATATCTTCTCTGTCCATGTTCTCCTCCTTCCCGGTGAACCTCCATGGCTTAGACCCCTAAATAAAACAACAAGCATTTATCAACATTAATTCAAATCTCAAAATGAAACAGAAATTAAATTCATGAATGTATAGAGAAGCATAGTTAGAAATAGCACACTCACAAAAGCACAGTAGTGAGCCACTTGAACTTTTTCAAATTCAACATTTTCAGGGTGACGCCACAGCATGGCCAGCACAAGGTTATATACATTGGATATGGGTTTGTATTTGTCCCTGAAGTACATGTTCAGAAAGTCCTGCAACACATGAAAACAAATTTAAGCTTACCCTCTTGATGTTAAAAACTTCAATTTATTTTATTTTATTTATTTCATAAAACAAAAGGATGTTTTCAATTGAGTAAACCTGCTCAGCAAAGGAACTTGGCTCAGTGAGTTGAACTTTTTGTAAAAGATCATTGCACGTGTCCAGATTAGGCTCATAGACAAACATGCCAGCGTTAAAATATAAAGAAGGTTTGGGACCAAATTCCGAGGGCCATTGAACCCTGTCGGGGCACTGTTGGCAGTACCCAATTTTATACTGAGGGGTGTGGCTCCAAGACTTCTCACAAAAACAATCCATCACAGCATAAAAATAATTATCAGGTAGATCGAACAGATGATCAATATTTCCGAAAACCTGAATGTCACCATCTAGATATACCATCTTACTATACTCCACAAACTGCAACAATTAATGTTCAAATCAGAACAAAGAAACACATCAGATTCTGCCATACAGTTAAAACAGAACACTACTTTGTTTACAATTGCTAAAAAACAAAAAGAGAAAGAAAAAAAATTCATTTCCGTTAAAGCAAAAGATACCAATACAACATGTAACACATGCAACAATAAAAAACAAGAACATGTATGTACCTCCCAAATACGTAATTTGGAGTAATTAATAACGTAATAGGCATGTGCAAACACGGTCTGGTTCTCCGGAGGATAGACCGGCTCGATGTCTTTGACAATACAACCTTGTGAGTGAAGAATCTGACGGTGTTCTTCAGGAACATCGGGCAAGACCGCAACCACAAGAGGATACATGGACTTGACCTTCCTCAGTCCTTTTGCCAAACCCACAACACCCTTGACGTAGTCACCGTTCCCTGCCAAGAAAGTGACAAAGGCACGGTCACTCCTGCTAGCAGTAGCAGCCTTGGATTGTTCAGTGGTGGAATTTGCAGCAGCTGGGTTGATAATAGGAGCCATGATCTCAGTGAGCTAGGAAAAGGGGAAAGAACAAAGAAATGCTTAAGGAAACAAGTAAGAAATGAGTGATTTTCAGAGCGAAGAAGATATTTGGTATTGCAGTGTGTGATGAAATGATCGGGTAGAGGTGTCTTATATAGAACTTGTTAACCTTTAAATTTAATTCAAGATAGTATCTTTGGATATGGTCGGTGCCAGATAATCTCATATTAAATAATTTATTTAATGTATATTATCGTTTTGGTCCTTGGAGAATTTCATCCTATTCAATCTGGTTTAACCTCTTTCAAAACTGTCAATAAATTTGTTCAAAAAAAAAAAAAAACTGTCATAATTTGACTATAACAGTTAGCATTTCAACAAATAATTTAAGGATAATGTTATCAGTGATGTTAGTATATTACGGACTTCTCATCATAACAATCCCTTCTGTTTTGTGTTGATTTGTTTTTTCTTTTCCTTTCTTCTCGTTACTATTTAACTTTATATCAAATTTAGCAAATTCAATTTATGGTCAGAATGTAAAAAAAAATTATAACAGTACCAATAATATGATGGAAGATAGAGGAAAGATATTCTTACTACCAATATTTCTTAACCGTTAATTTTCGTTAATCAAAGGTTATTATTTCCACAAATTTAACTTATTAATTATTAATTTGTAATAAATGATGACCGTTCGGTGAAAATCAATGGTTATGATATAATTAATAATAACATTTGTAATAACATTATTTTACGGTAATAATATACTATCCGAAAGAAAAAACGGAAACGAAATAAGTCTATAAGATACTCAGCTAAAAGTTCAAACATGATGTTATCAAAAAAAATTGAAACATGACATAAATGATAATAATTTGATATATTAAATTTTGTTTCTCACCTGTTCATCGATACGGTTAAGATCATATAAGTAATAAAACTCCACCTACTAAAATTTTAACACGTGTATCAAATATTTGAACACGAACACTGATTAAATTGAATCTACCATTATAGTTTGGATCTATTAATTTATGGGTTTTATAAGAGTTATATTATAGGAAAAGTGACTGTGT